>JAINUV010000399.1:0-115000 GCA_020205505.1 Panax japonicus
GTGTCCAAAAATAGGAATAATGTGATTTATGATGTGAGACCCTTGAACATTGGCTTATGCAAGTTTGTAATGAAGCTTTGGGTCGGGTTTATAGTGTTATGATGTTTATGACATTTTAGAATGTTTAAACGAGTTTATTGATTTCGGAAAGGAAAAACAATTGAAATAAATTGTTTATTTATGTGATTAATGTCATAAATTATTTTTTTGTGACTAATAATATTGTATTGAGATATTATTAGTAGTATTGGACTAGAATGTTATTAAAAAGTTGATAACCTTAGTTTAAAATATTATTATATATTAATAATATTCGACGGGAGATTAAAATGAGAGATTTATGTTATTTTTCTATGTAATTGTTGAAATTGATATTCAATGAAGTATATTATGTGTTTGGTCAAATGATAGAAAAATAAAGCGAATGTGCTAGCGAGATAATAGTTTTATATATGAGGCAACAGCCAGTGCTGATTAATGAACGGGCAAACTGAAATAAAAGTTATTTAAATTAAATAAATAATATAGTAAATTGATTTTTACTATAAAAGCTATACATTAGCTGTTTAAACTCCGAATTTGCGAGTAGAGGTAAAAGATATTTCTGAAATGAAATTTAATGGTTTAAGTTTCAAGATGTAAAATATTTGCATCTTAAAATATGTGAGACCTTTATTATGTATGAAACAAGTAAAATATTATTACATGATTAATAATATTAGAAGGTGATTGAAATATTATTAAATGATTAATAATATTAGTAAAGGATTTAAATATTATTAAATGATTAATAATATTTGTAAATGATAAATATTCTATAAAAAAATAGACAAAAGTTTAAGATAATGGTTAAGTGATAGTAATATTATTAAGGGATAATAATATTACTAATGAGTTAAAGAATTACTCAATGTTTAATTATGTGGCTAAATGTTAGCTAATTTATTATTTGAGTAATCGTGTTGAGAGATAAAATGTATTATGCTAATTGGAGGATCGATCTTATTAATGATAGGTCTTTCATAAGAGATTAAATTAGATGGCATAGCGGTAATCAACGAATCAGGCAAGTTCCTAAACATGAACTTCTAATTATTGTGCAAGTTTCCTTAACTCAAACTCGAGTTATATTACAAAGCATGTTAGTGAATGATTATTGATGATTATTCACGTCTATACTGATTATTGATTCGCACTTAGTGCATGTTGCATATGTTCATCAGGTATGAATGGCTGATCACCTTCATTACCATAAGGTTCAGTTAAATTGTTCATAGTCATTGTTGACATCCAATATTATTGGTTCAGTCATTCAATCATTGAAACTTGATTCACGTTATTTCACAATTATTATATTGTTGAAAACTTGAAAGCTTATTCACTCTTTTCAATCATGATATATATCTTCATTGTATGTAAAACTTGCTGGGTAAATTTGTTGCTCACCCTTGCTATATCATGATAAAATTTTCAGATTAAGACGAAAGCTTGAATAAAGATAGAAGCAAAGTCAAAGTGCAAGATTAGTGTATGTTGCAGTTAAATTTATTAAATTTTCTGATGAAAATAGTAATGTAAATCTTCTAAGATATTGAAGGTATGTATTAAGTTAAGGTTGTAGACCTTGGGAATGATATGTAAAAAATTTAATGTATAAACAATGTATGTTTATATCTTCCGCAATGGTGATAGAATCAGAGTACCGGATCCGTGATAATTTGGGACCCGGATTCGGGGATGCTACAAGTACCCTACATTATGTATAACATTTAATCATATTTGTGTGCGCACGTCAGTTTCCCGACATATATAATTTCCCCTTCAATGAGGGTTGTTCATCTCAGTAGATTTACGATAGTCCGCACCAAGTCAATTGGTTTGGATAGCTTTTAACACACAATAATAGTCTAGTAGAATCAAAGGCTTAGACAAATTTTTATAATGCATTTAAGAACGATAAGTTCAATGTTTGCAACAACGTCAAGGTATATAAATGATTTTCGAATAGAAACAGATATTTGCTTGAGACAACAATTCGAATGTATACAGTGTAAGAAGTAAGGAACTTGCCTCGTTCGTCGATTATGTTTACCTTTGACACCTTGTCACGTATACTGCCTATAATATAATATTATAGCCGTACAAATTAGTGATTTGTTGAAACCAACTCACTTTAACTATTAATCGTAGGTCATCCTGGTTTAAGGTACAATTCTCTCATAAAATTCATAAAAAACTACATTTCTTACTTACTACACATTTATGGTCACAAATACGAAACTATGCACATAACATTTATTTATTAAACTGTTGCTCAATTAGTTACCTGAAACTAATTTTTATTAATTGGAGTTTAAAAAAAATGACATTACACATATATAAACATCCCACTTTATGGAAACACTCTTCTTATTGTAATTAAATATTTCTCTATTTATCCTCAATGACCATTATGGAATAACAATTTATTTTATTTTTATTTTTTTTTTTTTTTTTTTATTATTATTATTATTATTATTATTATTAATTATCAAGTCCTACGCTTGGTCTTGCTGGAGGTACTAAAATATAAAAATGTGTTTGTTATAAAGTCTTCTAAATCTTCACATTGCCCACATTTTACTATCCAAGAATACTTAATAGGAAAGGCTAAAAGATCTTTAATTTCCTTGTACCACTAACAGCCGAACTTAAAATATAGCAGCACCTTTATTGCAAAAAAAGAAAAAATTAACATGTAGCAACATGTCTTGCACATTAGCAGCCGAACATAGCAAAAAGGAAAATATAGCAGCACTTCTATACAAAAATAAAATTACATATATCACCCTTAATAGGTACAACAACCCGCCCCTCATCACTTCATTTACATGCTTGATTGCTTGTTTTTTTTAGCAGTATCCTTAATGCAACAACAAAAGTAATATGGAGCACTCAATAAGTTACACCCACACAGCCCCCCTTTTGTATACAGGCTTAGCAGTAACCTTATAGCAAAACAAGATGAAGCACCCAAAATCTTTTTTTTACACACGCAGTCTTCTTTGTTTGTTTTTTTTTCTACACAAATCATTTATGCATCGTTGCAAATTAATTTATTTATTTTGAAGCACATGGTAAATATAAATTTAGCATGCACACATCTAGTTAAGTATACAAATTTTACAAACAACACAAATATCCACACTACATCAAAAAGAAAAACAAGTGTGTAGAAGAATTTAAATGGAAAGAAATTTTATTTAACTAATTATCTATATACCTTAGCTTGAAGGAAAATAGAATTAGTTGCCAAGATGAAAGCTACAGCTGCTACCTTCAATACAAGCTGCCGAACACACCCTCATTATTTGGTTCTTGTTGTGTTTTTTTTTTCTAGAGTAAGGGTTATATATACTAAAAGAAAAAGTGCATAAATCAATCAAAAGTCTTCTTGGCCATTCCCTATTATAACCTTATAGCAGCCCTAGTAGTCTAATACATCCCATCACACATGTCCATGTACTGCCAACAACCAACAAAACACACACGCAAGCTCCCCTTTTCTTAGATACAAAGGTTCTAAATAATTCTCTAGGACTTAGTAAGTTGGAAGTGAGTAATTACTATCCAAGGCTAATTCAATTTGGTTGCCACTATTGCTAACTGCCGAAATGAGTGGGAAAAGGAAAAAAAATTCATGAGGCTTGTCGAAAATAACATGAAATGGGTGGGCAATGATTTTTTTTACGTGGCTGCCGAAAATAACATAAAATGGGTTGGCTAGAAAATCTCATTAAAGTTGCCCACTAAATCAATTTAGGCCTACCACCTTATTCTACCAGATTTATTATTTGGATTATAAACATGTAGATACTTAATTATTATGGCAACAATTTAATTAATTAATTTACCCAAATAACACTAAATTACACATCACCTTAATAATTATTAATAAGTTGGGCTATTTCACATAATTTAAGTTACTCACAAAATGATTAAGTCTTTCTAGATAAGCTTTCAACCTATTCAATGGTTTATTATTACACTGGCATATTTAAATAAATTAATTATACCCCACCTCTCTTATTGACATCTTTTACTTAGTAATGCATTCCTTATTTAATTTATTCCTCACTAATTCCATCATTGAGTCACACAAGACATTTCATAAACCTATCATAATTCTCCACATCTTATCAATTTTTAAAAGTTCAATTTAATTCAATTGAGTTACTCACTTCATGCCATGTAAGCATTTATAAAATAAAAATCACAGGCTCTATTTATATAAATATTAATATTAAATCATAAAATTTACGGTTATTACAACTATTACTGCTGAGGAGGGGAGTGAGGCCATGAGCCTCTACAGCAAGGAGAGAAAGAACAAGAGTAAGGTCGAAGAAACTAGGAAGGTGGAAGTTAATAGTGGGAGTAGCGGTGGGAGTAGCAAAAGGAAGGGAAGCAATTTTGGAAGTTTACAGGTAAAACAGGAAGGAGTTAAGAAGCAAATTATGCAGTGTGAAAACTGTGGAAAGAACTACTCTGGAGAATGTTTGAGGGTCATATCTCTCCCAACTGCCCCAATCCTAGGATGAACAGTGGGTGTTTTCTATGTGGATCGACTGAGCACAAGGTGAATGATTATTCGAAGAGGAGGACGTAGGCAGGGAGTGTGAATACTGGCAAGGGCAGTGGAACTCTGGCAATCACGGGACCAACGTCATCCAACAAGCTGACAAAATCAACAGCAAGGGTCTAGAACATGATTGTCCAGGATATCATAGCAGCTGGTGGTGCAATCCCATGTATTATTCGTATAACTTTTATTTTCTTATGCATGATTTTCATATATATAGTAAATTATTTTATAAAGAAATTTTGAAGAAGGAATTTGAGTTCTTTTAGAAATCAAATTTTCGTTTAATCAGATAGACAAGCTTTACGTGAATAGGTTAAAGATCAGTACTATCCTTTATGATCAAGATCTACTTGCAATGATTGTATATGCTACGTACACTTGTATGTGTAGGTTTTGATCAAGGTATGAGAATAATAATATAATATTAATTATATTTTGATTTTTCAGTGCTACAAATATGTACTGTATATGTGGACCGATAAGGGTTGGTCAATTATGGTGTTATGTGACAAACCCTTGTATTACTGTGTGAAACCCTAATTACAAATTTTAAAAACTAATTTTATTTTATTTTAAACCCTAAATGAAAGCTTCGTAAACTAATTATATATTAGGTGGGACAATTAAATAACCTAAGGGTTATGGTAATAAGAAAATGTTAGTATTTAATATGTATACTAATTTATGTGCATAATCTTGTTATTTCAAGTGAGTAATAATTTTAAACCTATTTCTAGTAAAGCTAATTAGGTTATGAGCTAAAGTCACATGTATAAGTAATTAAATTTCGTAAGATTGGGAATGGGAATCCTAAATAAACAATTTGGGTGACATATATTAAAATTATTAGACTATGTTCATTACATGGCCCAAAAAAATTAAAGGAGAAACCCAAAAGAAATAAAATGTAAACCAATACTTAGCCCACTTGATTAAGGGTATTTTAGACTATTGATTAATCAAATTTGTGCATTAAAATAAAAGTAAAATGCAGGAGATAATGGGGGCTAGGGGACCAGCCAAATTAGGCCTTTTAAGGCAACAAAGTTAAGCTAATCAAGTTCCTTAATTAGTAACTCTTACATCAAGTACAAGTGTGTCCCTCTCCCATTGGTAGAAAATCTACTTAGCACCTTAATCACATGATTAGGCTCATTTGAAGGAGATAAGGTGAAGCATTTTATCCAAGGGACAACAAAAGTATGGGGGATATTAGTTAATCACCCCATTTCATTTTGCTAGACATTTCATTTCTATTATTCTTCTTCTTCTATTTTTCTCCCAAGCTAGCAAGATACAAAGAGAGAAAAGAGAGAGAGGGGTTCGGTTTTGAAGAGAGAGAGAGAGAAGTGTGCTAGCTTGATTATTGCACCCTAAGGTTATATATTACTTTGGTAAATCAAGGAAGGTTGCTACTATATCAAGGTATAACCTAAATCTTCATCTTCTTCTTCTATTTTGGGTTATAGCAAGATTTGTTGGGGTTATGAACTAATACTCAAGATGCCCTAGTTCTACATATCATCATGTATGGAACTAAGTATCTTGAGTGTTAGATCAAAGGCTTAGAGGAAGAAAATGAGCATATGTTCTCTTAGGGGTTAAACCCTTATTTTTCTTCCACTAAATCTTGTGTAACTCAAGTTTTACAACTTGAATTTGTGATCCGTCAAAGGGGAGTACTAGATACACGAGTTATCTAGTAAACCCAAGTGGTAGAACACAAATCTAGCTAGTATTGAAGCCATGAGGGTTGTTTTCCCCAAAATAGTCCACATAGGGTATTAAGGTTTTAAAACCCTAAAAAGCTATTGTCCCTGTTCTTCTTAGGGCTGTTTTGGATAGTATCAAGTCTTTTAAAAATCTAGAAAAAATCACAGAGGTACCTTAAGAAGTTATCTACGTGTAGGAAAAAGAACGGACACATTTCGATTTATAGGTTGTGTGTAATGGCTATTTCCGTAAAGGACTCCTAAATATTAATACCCGCATTTCTCACAGTGTATACATGGGAAAAATCCAAAATGTTTACAGTATGTTCATATATACTATGGGAGTATACCCTGAAAATTTTATAATTTTCTGAGCAAAACTCGAGTTATGAAAAATGAAGTAAGATCCGAGTGTTTTAGGCACTTTAAATTAGTAAATCACTTTCTAAAATTCTAGAAAAATTTGGGGATCATTGTTGGGTCATATACTATCTAAACTCAGAAAAGAAGAATTTTTGGAATGAGTTTGGTATTTTTCCTAAAAATGATGAAGTTATGAATAAAAGAAAATAAATAGTTAAATGATGTTTTAAATAAGAAAAATATGATTTTAATGCTTGAATACTCCTAATATATAATATTATGACTATTTTAGGGCATTTTGGTAATTTACAAAAAAAATATTATTTATGACATTTTATGGATATTATATAAGTGGTTTTGTAAAGGGTGAACAATTAGAATAAATTATTTATTGATCAAACAAATTTTTAAAATGTTATTATGATATTAATAATATTAAAATATGATATTGTTAAGTAAATAAAAATATTAAGATTAAAGCTTCATTAGAATATTATTAAATAATTAATCTTAGATTAAAATATTATTAAAAGATTAATAATATTAAATTAAAGTATTATCGGATGATTAAAATATTATTAAGTAAATAATAATATTTGAGATTTAATAAAATTTTATTAAAAATGTAATAACATTAGTAAAGGAATAAAATATTATTAAATGATTAATAATATTAGTAAATAAATAAAATATTAATACGATTGGTAAATGAATAAAAGTATTATTAATTGATTAATGATACTAAAGCATAAGTAAGATATTATTAAAGTAATAATACTAATGCATGATTAAAATATTATTAAGAGGATTAATAATATTAGAAAAGTATTAAAATATTATTAAGATGTTAATAATATTAGTAAGCGAATAAAAGTATTATTAGTGAACTAATAATACTAAGAGGTGAATTAAATATTATCAAGATTAATAATATTAAGTTAATTAAAAAGAAATATTTTAAGTTATACTTAATGACTTTTAATATTTTAAGAAATAGTACATTAATATTTTAATATTAATGGTAATTATTTAAAAATAATTTTAAATGTTTTAAAAATAATTTAAGGGTAATATAAATGTTTTAAAAATATTTTGAGTTATTATAAATAACTTAAATAATTTGGTAATGGTTTCATTAATAGTTGAATAATAATTAAATAACAATAGAATTATTTGATATTTGAATCATTTAATAATGATTTCGGTGTTTGAAAATTCGTGATAAATTAATAAATATTTATTGAGTCATTTAAAATAATATGACTGATATTTACAGATATTGAGTTACAGAATAGAGTCTTAGACTCAATAATTACCCGATAAAGCTGTCGGTACACCGATATATTTCAAGAATTGATATGGACTTAAATATTTTAACTGTATTAATGTTTGTTTGTGATGCAATATCTGTTAAACATGTGTGATAATGTGATTAGGTTATGTGCTAACTGCGAAATGCAGTACTATATGTTATAATATATTGTTCTAATAGAACGAATGCTTTGATTAATGATAGGCCGTGATATAAAAGATAAAACTAAGTTGCGTATTGTAAGTAGCGCATCAGGCAAGTATTCTACCTTTGCATTTTCTTTATGCAACAGACATGAGTAAGAATGTTTCAGAATTATATTATTACTGTACAGATTATTAATCCTATATTATATACACTCATTGATTATCAAAATGTTAGTATATGGTAATTTAGATATATATTCTGTTCGTTAATTTCTATAAATGGTTATACAAGTGTCCCCACTTGGATAATCATTGCATTTTAATCACATGTTGATACAACTTTGTTAATTACCAGTATATATAAATGTTGAATTACAGGTTATTGTTGAACAAGATAAAACCTTATTATTATCCAATCGAATTGCCTTGGTTTGGACCCCGACAAGTATGAACATCCCTTATATGGGAAAAACTTTTATACACCCAAGGTGGACAGAGTGAATGATAACATCGTTCTTGCATGTAGTATTGATCAATGCAGGGTACAACGAGCTAATCACCCCCGTGCCCATAGGTTATGACAGTTTATAGATGAAGCTCTATTTAGCCTTTTCAAAAATGAAAACAATGTTCATAGTATGTCCCCTTAACCCTATTTATACTCAGTACGTAGTTTCAAAAATTTGAAAGAGGTTGTTATATTATTATTATCTGTTCAGATTACTTCACAACTATTGATTTGTTGTAGAAGGGTAGTATAAAGAAAACATTTAAATTCTTTCAGTTTATATATAATTGTTATTACTTGTTGGGCACTCAAATGATCATCCATGCTTAATTTAAATATTTTCAGAAGTATGAACAACCTGAAGGATTTGCTAAGAACAAGGGAAAGGAAAAGGAAAGCTAACCAAATAAGATTGGTGGTAGTTTATGTAACAGTTTGATATTATTAAGACAATGATACTATTAATTATCATGTAATGAATGTTTAAAGGTTTCGTACCTGGGGATTAGACTCTGATGACATGTAAATTAAGTTGATATTTATATTATTGGTATTATTATTAGTATTATTTCCGCTCATAGAAATGATATCATGAAACACTGAATTTGGGTTTCAAGTACCTGGATTCGGGGGCTTTACAATGACAACTTGCATACTTTGCAAAATTTATAAATACTACGAACAACTATAACATTATATCAAATCCACACCATAATAATAAAAAAATTATTTCGAGAAAAATAAATCTTTATTCACAAAATTTGGGGTCTTACAGTTTATACGTTTTTTATGGCAATCAATCATCGCGTTATGGTTAACCAACCAATCCATTCCTAAAATTACATCAAATTCTCCCAACTCGATTGGTATAAGATCTACCCCAAAATTGTGTCCTTTAATCACCACACTACAGTTCTTATGTATGGTCTTAACCAGAATCTTTCCATTATTTGTAATTTCTACACAAAATGGTTTGTTTAAATTTTCACATGGTATAATCAGGTTTTTAGAAAAACTTTTAAATAAAAAAGAACAAGTAGCACCAGAATCAAATAACACATACGCATTTAAAGTGTTGATAGGGATGATACCTGTCACCACGTCCTGTGAAGCAACAGCATCCCTCACCCACATATTAAATGTTCTCGCGGTAGGTCGATTCTAAACTCCAATTGCAGCTACTATTGACTGATTATTGTTATTCTTCGGTACTCTATTCCCATTTCCTCCATTCCTCCTTAGTTCTTGGGTTTGGGACAATTCTTTGAGAAATGGTCCGACAAACCACAGTTAAAACATTTATTTTTATTTTGAAGAGGACATTGTGGAGAAAGATGTCCCGATTGTCCACAATTATAACATTCACTAGGAAAACATACTCCTTTATGTTTTTTTCCATAGGTAGAACAAGGTTTAATGTTATTATTATTAAAGTTATTATTATTGTTACCCATCTTTTTCCCCGGGTTGTTGGAAAAAGTATTATCCCATTTTTGCTTATTATTAAACCCACCTGAGCTGGGTTTGGTCCTAAGTTTCCCTTTCTCATTTTGACCCTTCTTTTCCTGGTGAAATTTAGCAAGACTTTCATTTTCACTTTCAGCTATAGAAGTTTTCCCGAGTATTTAAGAGAAAGTCTTTATTTGAAGTAGTGACAACTTACTTCGTATTTGAGGTTTCAAACCTTCCTAGTACCTACGAGTCTTTCTAAGTTCAGTAGTTACCTGATGAGGAGAAAACCTGGATAGTTCGTTGAACTTAGTTGTATATTGAGTTATAATCAGGTCTCCTTGTTTTAATTCTAAAAATTTTACTTCCATACGATCTTTCAGGGATTGGGAAAAATTATTTTCAAAGAACAACTCTTTAAATCTATCCCAAAGAACAATTTTCGTTTCTACCCGACCCTTAGTTGATTCCCACCAGTAATTAGCCTCACCTTTCAAGAAAAAGGTTGCAAAAGTGGTCTTTTGATTATTATTGAAATTGGTCGCTAGGAAAAATTTCTCTATTTCAGAAATCCAAATTTGTGCATCGACATGTTCTAATGTACCTTTAAATTTAGGTGGACCAACTAATTTGACATCTTTAAAAGATATGTTTTGGTTCATAGGTCAATTCATAGCTCCTAACGTAAGGTCTACTAACTGTTGGGTAGAATTATCATCATTATTCATTTCTCTTTGGGAACTTTTGGTTGGTGTCATGATTCTATATAAAACAACAACAAAAATTCACATAAGAATTTGAATAATACAAACATATTGTTTTATTTATATATCACAAGAGTCGTACAAAACAACTTAGTAGTTTACACATACTACTAGCTTACACATACCACTGATTATATTACAAACTTTAAATGCTCCTTTATTCATACTAATATTAACCATTCAACACCTATAATATCCTTCAGAATTCATTGATATCATCAAAAGAATCCTAGATTATGTGGCATACCATAGATCGATCTATCAGATAGGCAGTTTTCTTCTCCTCCACCGGATATTGAACTACTCGATGCTACAAATCATTAAAAGTATCTTGAACACCCAGAGATGTTTTAAGAAGACTTGACTAAATTTTATTTTTGCCCAATGTGCATAGTGCAGTTGTACTTTTAGTTGGTGACTAGTTCCCCTCTCATGTTGTAGCATTCCCTCAGTTATGTCTGCCCTAAACTTCATTTTATTATTCTCGTATTTTGTTGTCTTCATTAGTGATGCCATTGCTTCATCATGTTCATCAATTCTCATTAATTGTCCTGTTACTAGATCTTCCTCTTCCTCAGCATCTAGCAGTTGTTGATCATGAAGCAATTCTTCATCCTCTGCATCACTAACTATAAATGACTCAATTTGTAGTGGATTGTGTACTATAACCATTTCTTCAGCACTGGAGTTGACCATCTATAAAAGAAAACTCCTTAATACTGCTATAGAAATTTACATAACATAATATTTTTAAGGTTATATTTTATGTGTACTTTAAAATTTTTATGGACACAAAGACTATATACTAAGATTTCTCTTCCTCATATCAATAGCCTTGAGGCTTTGATACCAAACTTGTAACACCCCCATATCTATACTCCCACGGTATCCGATATGGTGCTTACTACAAATCAAAATATAATGCATTTAAATCTATACACCCATGGTATTTGATTATACGCTTATATAAAATTGACTGACTATCAGATATAATTCTCATAGATCCAAGATTCACAGTATCCCATAATAGAAGACAATTTCCAAGAGAACTATTACTGTGTTTGGATACCCTCACTTGGATATATCAATTGTATCTGTGAATATAATCTATCTATCCAAAATTCAGAGTACTAGTAATAACATGAACAGTCCATGATATCAATACCCTCACTCAGATAAATAGTTCCCAATGATCTCAAACTAGATTTGAAGAATTCTAAATTACATCAATATATGTAAGAAAATACGGTTGTGGAAAAAAAATATGTTATATATCATAAATAGTAAGGTTCGATTACATGATTCTCATAAAGAGTTTCTTATTACAAAGTATTCAACTAGACATGAATATAACCTTTATCTACTCCAGATGTTCTAGGGTTTTCATCTAATACTGCAAAGGGAATAATTTGCAAGGGTGAGCTATGATATGCTCAGCAGGTTTTATGTTTATAATAATATATGATTTGAAGAAGTATAACAATTCAAAATTCGACTGATAGTTGTTACCATTTTCTGGATTTCTTTTTTTTCTGTCAGTCACACAGACTTATAAACTTTATTTTAGATATGAGATAGGGGATCAACCTACTCAATATCCTAGAAGTATGCATCTCATCCTACCAGTGCTCAAATGCACCCAAATTAATGTCAATATATTATCGACCGAATATTGATCCCTTACGGGATACCCAACTTCAGTATAGGATGTCTTACCAAAACAATTTGGTTTGACACAACAGTTTATGCTTAATAAACAATATCATATGAATAAATAAATCATTTCTTAGTTATGCTGAAGCTATATCAATAACCTTACAATAAGAGGTAATTTAAATGTAGGTGTAGTATATTATATCAACAACATATCAAGATAAAAATCTTGTTTAACGAATAAACAGGGTTTGAGAAATTTGTGTAAGTAGTTAGGGTTTAAGAAAACTTGCCTGAGCGTATATCAGTCAAGTTATGCTACTCAGTTCGTTTAATAAACACCTACGATGTTCAGTCATATAAATTTAACACGTTAATATTGATAACAATACTCAGATACAACATTTACATAAGTTTGGGTTAGATTTGATAGAGTTTCGGTGTTTAATGTCTTTACCGAATATTAAATAAATTGATATATCAACTAAATTTTATTTATAAGCTTAATTATTTATTTAGATAATTTATATATTCATTATAATAATTTCTAGAATCTTATAATAATTTTTAAGTATTTATTTATCCTTTAAATGATTTTTAAATCATTTATTTCTATTGTTAAATAATTAATATTTACTTAGAATTTTACAAAATCTTTGTTTATTATTTTTAAATAATTTATATCCATTTATTATGATTTTATACCATTAATATTATTTTTCAATAATTATTTAGTATTTATAAGTAATTATTCTAATTACTTTATTATTAAATTAATTATTAATAATATCCAAATAAAATAAAATATTTATAGAATTTATGTAAAAATATCAGAAATTAATTATAATAACTTAATATAATTTTTAAAACTATTTTTGGTATTTATTTGTATTTATTATTAATTATTTCTAATTTTTATAATATAATTTCTAAAAAATAATTTTTTGTCTGTCGCTAAAGCCCTATAGTGACGGGAAGTGTCGCTATAGGTGTTCTTGAGCTTCTGGGTTTCCGGCCAGTCATGGTCGAGAGACCAGTTTGACCATAATCTATCTCGCTATGGTTTATGATTCTGAGTTTGGACAAGTGTTGGTGCTATAGTACTCATACAGTATTACAACATAAGACTAATTTCATGCTTTAAGCTTCATATAACAAGAAGTTATAGAGGCTCAAAGTTACTGTCAGAGCTATTCTTGAGTTTCTGGGTAACCAAAAACAGTGGTCATGGTCGGTCAACGGTTTTGTGGCTTCCATATCTCTAATTCTATGTAATAGATTTGTGTTGTGTTTTTTGTAACATGTAGTATATATGTCAAGGTACATATATATAACATTGGGTTGGACAAAGCATAAAAGTAAGTTCTTGATCTAAGTTGGTCAAAGTACAACCAACATCTGTTCTTCGTGTTCATCAGTTTTCTAGGTAACCCAGAAAACTTAGTCAAGCTCGGTCAACGACTTTTGACCATTAATTCCAGTAATCCTATGAGTTGTTTAAGTAATTTAAGACCATGGATATGTAGTATGTATATCAAGGTACTAATCTATCACAAAATGTTACAAAAACAACAAACAGAAAGTGATCAAAAGGCTGGTCAGAGTAGCCGGCTCAACCAGTTCTTGAGTTTTCTAGGTAACCTAGAAAATAGAACTTTGTGATCGGTCAACCACTTTTTACCACCTATAACTTGCAATATATGGTTCTAATGAACCAATTTTCTTTTCCAAATTAAAGACCTACTATCAGGCTATAAATAACTTACGAATAACAGACCTAATCAAAAACACATATGAATCTACAAGCTCTGACATTCGACTGTCAGACTTGTTTTTCCAAAATTCCCAGATTACTAAAAACACTTAATTAAGACATCTAGATGTTATGAAAACGTGTTCTATCAACTTAACATACTTTCTAACATACTAATACATAATCCTAAACATCTAAACAACAATTTAAACAAAGCATCAAATATCTAGCTATGAATTAAGGTTTGTACCTTTCTTGTTTGCTTTTGGATTCTAGCTTCTGAATTGGTTGCTATTATCACCAAGGCTTGATCTAGGTATGAAATATAAGTGTTTTAGCTTAGAGAATTCATAGGATTACGCTGAGCTTGGGTCTCCTTTTATAGCATTCTTTAACTTGGCTTTTTGGTCATTTTTCCACCTACTTGCCTCCTAAAAGATCTGATCTGTGACTCTCCTGGTGCTTGTGAGTTTGGAAGCATGTCATGTGTGGTTTTGGGACTTGTGTGGCTGATTCATAACCTACTTGTGAGCTTCTTAATAAAATTAGTAGCTTAATTATGTGCTAATTCTTACTAACCTTGATTAGGGTTTTGTTTTTAATGATTAGGGTTGTTTAATAATGTTTATTAGTACCTAATTGAGTTTTAGTAATCATGATTAGGTGTTAGGATAACCTAAATAGGGTTTTGTCAAGCTAATTAAGGTTAGGGTTTACAAATTAGGGTTAGGTTTTGTTAATTAGGGTTAATGTTTGTAATCTAGGGCACTAATCCTAACAAGCACGACAAAGCATTTTGTCAGTATAAGCATGACAAAGCAGCTTGTCCAAACAAATATACCGAAAAGTCTATTTTCAGAAGAAAAGTTTTAAGCACAAGGTGTCAAGCACGTCAAATTTTGGACAAAATTTTATTTGACCAAATTTGTTAAACAGAGTATATATTAACACATAACACTTTCAGAACGGATAGATTTTATTAATATAACAGAATTTTACATATTCGAGTCTTATTAGGGTTTTGGGTTTTTTCAAACCTCATGTGCAAGACAACTTTCTTCCTCAACAAAAAGAAGAAGAGGTTAATATGATTAATTGGAGTAGTGGACAAAGTTCAAATTGCGTTGTTGAATCTTCCCAAACCAGCAAAGATAGTGTTGACAAATGGGATTATGAGCAGTTCCAGTTTATGATGAAAAGAAAGATTAAGGCTCTTTGTAAGCAAGTAGACCAATTGGCAAAACTGGTGACCCATCAACACCAAGTCACACGCCAATTAGTCAGTCAGGAGCATGCTAGTCTCCTTCCTTTTGTTATGAATACTCCATCATCGCCTTCATAAAGTGAAACACTGGAGGAGAAAATTGCAAAAAGAGCAAGTGCCAAAGCTCGGGATTTTACCAACAAGAGGAAATTTACATACCTTAGCCAACCTATGGAGGAGATATTTCAGATGCTGATCAATGAAGGAAGAATTACATCCCTTATGCCACCAATCAATCCTCGTTCCAGACGGTTTAATTCCAATGGAGTATGGAGGTATAACTCACATTCTTGCGGTCACAGCACAGAAGAATGTTGGGCACTCCGCCACCTCATTCAAAATTTAATTGATAGCGGTGTCCTGCAGATGGCAGGATATGACACTTTGTTACTCGAGAGTGGGAACACATGTCCTACAAAATGGAAGGACGACGTAGTAGTTATATCCGCTAAGGATGATTTGGCTGCTAGTCCACTCATAATACAAGCAATTCAACTCAGAGGTGCTAACAATCCTTTGAAACTGGCTGCACCAGAGCCAATTCTATTGCCATCTAGGCCACAGTATCCTTTTGTTAGCTTGAAAAAAGTCCCATGAAATTATGGGCAGGCTGAAGGATATACCTCCCATACAACTACTATAGTGTCGAAGGAGAATCCACTGTATCTTCCCCATCGAGTGATGAAACCTACAATCAAGTCAAATGGGAAAGTTCCCATAGAGAAAATTTAAGAGTTCCTCCATACCATGGGCCAGAATGAAGCCAAGGTGGTTTTAAGATTAAAAGAAGGTCCACAACAAATTTCTATACTGGACTTGGTTTTCTCTTCTAAAGATCACAGGAAGATCTTGTTAAGGGTCTTGGAAGAAGCCCATTTATCGAAATCAGTGGATGTGGAAAAATTCCAACATCTGGTTGATCACATTTTTAACAACAATGTTATATCTTTCACTGATGACGACATACTCGCTGAAGGGAATGGTCATTGCAAGCCTTTGCACATAGTGGTTTTGTCCTCCTGATACATGGTGGGAGGAGTCTTGACAGATGGAGGTTCATCTCTAAATATCTGTCCTTATGCTACCTTGGAAAAGATGAATATCAAACCCCAAGAGGATCAAAAATAGCCATACCGTTATCAAAGCTTTTGATGGGTCCCGATGAAATGCAATTGGGGAAATTGAGCTACCTATGGAGATTGGACCACATACATTCAGTGTATCCTTTCATGTGCTCAAAATCACCACAGGATACAATCTACTGTTGGGAAGACCATGGATTCATATGGCCTGAGCCTTCCCTTCCACCCTTCACAGGAAACTCAAGTACATTATCAACAATAGCCTAGTCATTGTTAATGTTGAGCCGGAATGTCCTGAACAAGGTGACATACCACTCATCAGCTTCAATTTAGAAGTCGAGCCAGTCAGTTTCCATGCCCTGGAGGTGAGCAACACTCATTACCATCCCATTAGGGCACCACCTCTCACACACAACATTTCTGCCGAAGTAATGTTGGCCACTCAAGAGATGATGTCATTGGGTCATCAACCTGGACAAGGGTTGGGCAAAGATCATCAGGGTATTAAGCACCTAATTCAAGTTCCCAGTCAAACCGGGACAGCTGGATTAGGCTATTCTGCTAGCTCCAGTCACAGGAATCCTCGCAAGCACAAACAAATTCCTTCATCTTCAGCCATACGGTGATTATCTCCACCTACAGATCATGAGCCTATACAATCTCCGGTAAAGGTTCCAGCCCATGTTATGGCTATGTTATTTCCCAAACCGAGATCGGTTAAAGCAAAAGAGGTCCTCATTCCTGATCCCAAAGTGGAAGAGAGGGAACAGAAACGTAAACAAGACATCGCCAGGAGTTTGTCTCATTTATGCATCTTTTTTCATGATGAGCACATAAATAGATACACTCCAGACAATGATTGTCCTGACATTATGGTCATCATTCGGGAGAAGGATGACGATGATCGTCACTTCATTAATTTCTTCCACCAGGACTTCACCCTTGATAATTAGAGCAACACTCCTTGCATTTGTCGCCAAGGGTAAAAAGGGCAGAAACTCTCTTTGCCCTGTAGATAGCTTTAACTGCTTACTTTTATGTACAATATTAGCAGTTATTTTATCAGTACATGCTAACACGTTGTATGATTGAACAGTTTCATATATTAAGTGAGAGCATATTTTGTTTCAGGACTCTAAATTTAAATGTGCTTGTACTTGCTGATGAGGTGCCCTTTCTCCACAAGGACTGTAACTTTGATGAAAAGTTAGACTCAGACTTGATGGAAATACAAGAGGACATTGAGATACCTCAAGAGATCAAGGAATGGGTAGAAGACAAACTCAAACCAAATCTTGATCAAACCACCTCATTCAATCTCGGATCCTTAGAAAGCCCTAGGTTGATCCAGATTGGTACAGACCTCACTCCAAACCAAAAGAATGACATGGTTGCACTATTAACTCAATTCCAGGATGTGTTTGTATGGTCTCATGAAGACATGGTGGGTTTGTCCACAGACATCATCATCCATCGCCTTCCCATTAAAGAGGGATAACCCTAAACAACGACTACTTTATCAGCCCATACCAGATATAACCCCGGTGAGGGGAAAACTCATCATTTTGCCACCTCGATCCCACATTGTGCCGTCTCAACAATAGTTCAACATATATTCTACATAGCCATGTCCCATAAGAACCAATGAGTTCCAATCCCGAGTGACAACTACAGAGGACAGCACACCGGATAAAATTTGAAACTTGAAGACCAAGGGCATGGTCCCATCTTCCTAACTTCTGACAACCTCGAATCCCATGCCATTTGTGTAGCTCTCGACAACAGCACTCCATAAAAGGTCTTATCACCTTAATCGGAGGCTTAGATTGAAGTTCTGCAAGTTTGAGCGGATAACATGTTTCACACGTGCACGTACTTTGAGACGGTGGGACCCGTGGAGCCCGGGGCACCCCGGGCAGCCGTAGGTACAACTGTGACTGCCATAGGTGTACCTGTGGCTACTGCAGGTGTACCTGCGGCTCCCCTCTCTATAAATAGAGGGCTTGGGGTGGCCATTTTGTAAGAGAAAATGGTGAGGAAGCTTTGTCCAATTTGCTCTGTACACACCCTAAACTAAGTGCTTTCTCATTTTAAACACTTGTGAGGTTATATTCAGTCATATTTTTACCTGCTGGAGCTTAGTGTTTATCCATTTAAAGCTATAGAAGTCTTTTTTGGTAGTCAACTATAAGCCTTCTTACATCTTTTAAAGCAGTTCTCTTCAACTTTGCACATATTGTTCTTCACATTGAGAGTCGTGTTGCGTGTGTATTCCCAGGCTTCGGTCCGTGGCTTTTATTTTCTTTTGTACATATATATATATATATATATATAAATTTATATATATGGACTAACATTATCGAGTTTGCCTCGATTGAGCCTGGACTCACGTCCGGAGCGTTTATTTTCTTTTGTATATATATATATATATATATATATATATATATATATATATATATATATATATATATATATATATATATATATATGTTCAATGAGCCTGGATTTTACATCCGGTCCGTTTACTGCATTTATATATATAGTAACAAATCGCTGAAATGATAAACCGAGCGGGGATCGATATATATCATGTGCGTTTACTGCTTATATATATATATACATTTCTGTCAAGCCTGGAGTTTACTTTGTGGTCTTTTACTGCTTTATTTACATTCCGTCCTGCCTGGGGTTTACTTCATGGAGGTTGATCGTTTTTACTGCTTTATTTACATTTCATCCCGCCTGGAGTTTACTTCGTGGCGGTTGATTGTCTTTACTGCTTTATTTACATTTCAAATCCCCCAAGGAGGTTCTTCGTGGTGGTTGATCATGTCTGTATATATATAAATTTATAGCTTTTATATATATAATTGCTTACTATTTTCATATAAATTGCGGCATCATGTGAGCCTAGGAATCATGTGATCACAGATTCAGTTTACCGAATCTAGATTCGATTCCCGTGATGGACACTTTCAGCTGTAAGCAGCTCGTAAATTATTCATGGTTTTCAAATTTCCTTAGATGGCTTTCATGCCCACAAGGAGTTCGACATTGCTATATATATTACTTTCTCGAAGATACTTCGCATCTCGAAAATAAAAGCATTCAAGCCGAACATTTAATAAAATGGAAGTATCAAAGGCCTTAATTACTATTGACCACAGGGTTGGAAAGACCTCTTTTACAAAACATCATTGCTATATCTTGTTTAAAACTGAATTTTTACATAAATTCAAACCCTTTGTATATAGGTGCGAACGAGGCATAACACTACTTCTAAATAACTGCACATTGATCCACACATACACACATTCATATAACAGTTTAATTGAAAAGTGGTGGTAACCATGATAACACGGATGTCGGGGTGTGCCTAACACCTTCCCTCCGCATAAGCAAGTCCCCGGACCATAATGAATCTCGATTTCACAGACTAGTTTAGCAGTGTCACATCACTGAGTCAATGTTCAAACCTTTTTCTCAGTTGTGTTTGTATAACCATTTAAAAAAACCAAGTAGCGACTCTTATAGTCAAATAGTCGACATATAAATGTCGGACCTTTTCACAACTTATTTTTTCAAACAAATCTCACCTAACATGAGAACACCAAAAGATAAGAACAGAATAGGGACAATAAAATCCCGGCGTCGACAATGTTAGGTGAGATTGGTTTGAAAAAACAAGTTGTGAAAAGGTTCTACATGTATATGTCGACGATTGGAGTGTAAGAGTTGCCAGTTGGTATTTTTAAATGGTTGCACCAACTCAACCGAGAAAAGGTTTGCACATTGACCACGTGATGTAACACTGCTAAAATTATCTATGAAACCAAGATTCGTTAGGGTCTGGGGACTTGATTATTCGGAGGAAAGGTGTTAGGCACCCCCCGACATCCGTGTTACCACGGTGACCGCTACTTTTCAAATAAACTGTTATATAAATGTGTGTTTGTGTGGGTCAATGTGCAAATATCTGGAAGTAGTGCTATGCCTCATTCGCACCTATATACAAAGAGTTTGAATTTGTATAAAAATTCAGTTTTAACAAGATATAGCAGTGAAGTTTTGTAAAAAGAGGTTTTTCAAACCCTTATGCTCAATAGTAATTGAGACCTTTAATACTTCCATTTTATTAAGTTTTCGACTTGATTGCTTTTATTTTCGAGATGCGAAGCATCTTCGAGAAAATAATGTACAAAGCAGTGCCGAATTCCTCATGGGCATGAAAACCATCTAAGGAAATTCAAACACCGTGAATAATTTACTAGCTGATTACAGCTGAAAATGTCCATCACGGGAACCGAATCTAGATTCAGGAGACTAAATTTGTGATCACATAATTCCTAGGCTCACATGATGCTGCAGTTTATAAAAAAGTTGTAAGCAGTTATATATATAAAAGCTATAAATATATATATACATACATGATCAACCACCACGAAGCACCTCCATGGGGGATCAGAAATGTAAATATATAAAAGTAGTAAATATATATATAGAGACATGATCAACCACCATGAAGCACCTCCAAGGGGGATCAAAAATGTAAATATATAAAATTGGTAAATATATATATATATATATATATATATATATATATATATATATATATATAGAGAGAGAGAGAGACATGATCAACCACTACGAAGCACCCCCACGGGGGATCAGAAATGTAAATAAAGCACTAAAAACGATCAACCGCCATGAAGTAAACACCAGGTGGGACTAAATGTAAATAAAGTAGTAAAAACGATCAACCTCCACGAAGTAAACTCCAGGCGAGACGAAATGTAAATATATATATATATATATATATATATATATATATATATATATATATATATATATATATATATATATATATATATAATAGCGGTAAACGAAACGGATATATATCGATCCAGACTCGATTTATCATTTCAGCGATATGTCGCTATATATATATATATCCAGGCTCATCGAATATAAAATCCAGGCTCATCGTACATAGTTCGACAACAGTTTATATATATATATATATATATATATATATATATATATATATATATATATATATATATATATATATATATATATATATATATACAAAAGAAAATAAACGCTCCAGACGTGAGACCAAGCTCAATCAAGGCATAACTCGATAATATTTGTCCATATATATATATATAAATATATACAAAAAAGAAATAAAAAGCCATGGACCGAAGTCTTGTCATAAACACACGTAACACGACTCTCAACGTGAAGAAAAGTGTGTGCACAGTAGTGGAGAAAGGCTTTAGAAAGTGCAAGAAGGCTTACAGTGGACTGCCAAAGAAGACTTCAATAGCTTTAAATGGATGAAAACTCGGCTCCCGCCGGTAAAAATATGACAGAATATAAGCTCACAAGTGTTTAAAATGAGAAAGCACTCCGTTTATAGTGTGTACAGAGCAAATTGGACATGGCTTCCTCGCTATTCTATTACAAAAAATGGCCACCCAAGCCCTCTATTTATAGAAAGGGAGTAGCAGGTGTACCTGCGGCTGCCTGAAGTGCTCTGGGCTCTGCGGATCCAGCCATCTCGAAGTACGTGCACACATGTAACGTGATGTCTGCTCAAACTTTCAAAACTTCAATCCAGGCATCCGATTGAGGTGTATAAGACCTGTTTCGGCATGCTGTTGTCGAGTGCTACACGATGACATGGAATTAGAGGTTGTAAGAAGTCAGGAAGATGGAACCATGTCCTAGGTCTTCAAGCTTCAAATTATGTCTGGTGTGCTTCCTTGTGTAGTAGTCACTCGGGATTTGAGCTATCAGTTCTTGTAGGACACTGATGAGTAGAATTTATGTTAAGATGTTGTTGAGATGGCACAAATATAGGATTGAGGTGGAAAAATGATGATTTTTCCCCTCACCGGGGTTATCTCTGGTTTCGGCTGATATAGCATTCGTTGCTTAGGGTTATCTCTGAGATTAGGCTGCTGCAACTACTGGACGTCCTCAGTGTTGTTTCTGAGGTGTGTTTGACCTCCCGGTGTTATCTCCGGGTTTGAGACTGAGTGCCTCGGGGTTATCTCCGAGGTTGAAGCTGATTGCAAAGGGTTGAAATAAGCATTTCCGGGGTTATCTCCAGAACTGCAACTGCACTCCTCGGGGTTATCTCTGAGGTTAGAACTAGAACTTCCAGTGTGATTTCTAGGATTGAGGTTGAAACTTCCGGTGTTATTTCTGGGATTGAGCTGAGCTGTCCTCCAAGGTTATCTCTAAAAGACGATTCTGCCCTCTTGCAAAGTTAGTAACATGAATGCAAAATTTCAAGTGTCTACAAGTCACAAAGATGGATTATTAACATTAGTTATAGAAGAAATGAATAAGTAATATAGTGGACTAATTACCATTATTATTAATGTGAACATTATTATTAAATATTTTTATGTACCACCATGTGAGATATAGGAATGTGTAGGTAGTAGTACCATATAATCACTTCATGCATGAGATATCAAATAAGGCGTGACACTTAATTGTGAATAAAGTTATACAAAACTATATAGTAAAAGTACGTACATCATATAATTGATTGAGATGAGTTTTTGTGACCTCATCATGTGTGGTGGGACAATTAAATGTGTATTCTAAAATATGGGAGTAAATAAATATGTATTATTAAAATATTTATTTCAATAATGATGTATAATTAAATAATAAAGTTTTATGGAAATATTAGATTATTAGTACCCAATTAAATTGTGTTCATACCTGTTATAAATATTAATTGGACTAGACTAATGTACATGGATTATATGATTGTATGTATATGTGTCCATTAAAGCCTAAGAAATAACATTAAGTCCTCAAATGTGAACTAGTATGCCAAAAAGAAAGTAAACCTAAGTGTATTGGCAACCATTTTCCTACTGCAAACTAAATTAGACTCTTTGTCCCATATTAAGTGATCCAATAGTGCTTAATAGTAGCCTATTTCTCATTACGTAAACTCAAGCCTGCACTTGATGGCTAGATAGCTGCTATGATAATGAGAAGAATGGGGTAGAAGAAGTTGGTAACTTCTTTTCACCAAACCCTCTTAACCCATTGTATTCTTCTTCTTTCTCTTGGATTAATTCAATGTGCAAGACCCAAAATTGGGCAATGAATTCTCTATAAATTGCAAGCTTTTCTTCTTAATTCATGTTGCTAAGTTCTCTGATAAATTCATTTAGAGTGTGAGTCTAGTAATTTAGAGGGAAAAAACTGAGATTTGGAAGGATTTCCATTTTAAACTCCAACAGAGGTAGATTTCATAAACTATGCTGAAGTATTTCAAATTCTTAGGATTTCATGGAATCTCTTGTTAAATTGGATTGTAAGTTGATGTCTATATGGAAGCTAAGCTTGTATGCATGTATGAAAGCAATGTGGCTAGCTTTAGTGTATTAAATTAAGGAAATTCACATTTAGTTCTGAGTTTTGTAGAAACAGATAACCTTCTGAACTCTCCAGGGAGAGGCGCAGCTGCGCGCTCCCTATAGTTCAACACGGCGCAGTTGCGCCGTGCACCAGTCTGGATTCTTCACTTTTGATGTGATGTAGTAGTTCTAATATGATAATACAACTTAGACATGTATGAAAACAAACCTAATTTATGAACTTAAGTTCCTTTGCATATCATGAGAACCTTAACTTTCTTTAGTATATGTTTTCTAATGAAGACTTGGAGTTTTAATAAAATGAACCTTGATGAAACTAATAATATCTTAGTTCTGATTTTTGTGAGCATGTGTATATGGTTTAGCTATGCATGAAATGTGATTCAAAGTAATATGCATGTAATAAGAAATACTTTAGTTTGGGTTAAAATAACTTTTAAAAGTAAACTTAGGAGTGTTATAAACTAATATTATGAGCATGATGTTGTGTACGTTCTGAACTTAGAACATGTATGAATAATACTCCCTATGTGACCACACATAACACATATACACGTCCATCTTGGTTAGAAACAATGAAATTTAGTTAAACATGAGTTAAAGATGTTTTAAAGCAATAAATGATGTTAGTCATGCGTATATGATGAAGACTTTTGTGAGCATGCATACTAATTGATTTCATAACAACCTCATGTGGATACATGGCAAACATAGAAGCCCTTGTGACTTCATTGGCCTTAACTGATTAGAGATACTAAACTAAAACCATAGCATACAAAGTTGAACTTGGTTGGAACTTAAAAGCATGCAAATTAATATGTGTTTATACCATGTGTTGATATCCATGTATGCTAAAGATGAGACAGCACAGGAAGATGCAAAGCTCAACTCTGGTCTGGCCAGGGGATAGCGCAGTTGCGCTGTCCTTAAGCCTAACCAGGGCACAATTGTGCCCTCCTGCATTTTTGTCTGACTTTATCTGATTGTAATATGAAAACTTGATGCATGCATGTATGGATGTTTTAAGATATAGTACATGACTCAAGTAATGTTTTAAGCATGATATATGTGTGTACTATATGTTTGATAAGTGTTTCTAAAAACTTTCAAAAGCTAAGTTAACGGGGGAATGCAAAGCTAAGTAATTGGTTATATAGTAGTGTGTAATCTGAGTATGTAACTAAGTTAGAACCTAATATATGTGCTTAAAGTATGTATCAGGTATATGTATTCAATTTATGTAACTAATGAATGCGCTCATACGCGTAACAACATTACAATAGAATTTTAAAGTGTTGATAAGCTATAAATTGGTAAACTATGCTTGAGGCAAGTTCTCTAACTTCATTTGATTTTCATAATTGAATGCAAGTTTCCTAAATTCTTTACACTTTATATATTGTATAATTCCGAATTATTGCCATATCAATCATACTTACATCGAGCAAATATCTATTACTATTCAAAAATCGATTTTATATCTTGATGTTATTGCAAGAATTAAACTTATTCTTCTTAAATGCATTATAATAGTTGTCTAAGCCATTGATTTGGCTAGACTAATATCATGTATTAGAAAGCTATCCAAACCAATTGACTTGGTGCGGACTCTTAAATCTGTTGAGATGAACAACCCTCATTGAAGGGAAAATTGCATAATTGTTGGGGAACCGATGTACGCATATACTAGCATGTTTAAATGTTATGCATAACATAGGTTACTTAGGCTGATCACCTGTTGTACTCATTTTATTGGATTTTCAGTGTAATACTGTTAATTTTAGCAGGAGTTCTTAGTCCCTAGTGACTGCTCAATGTTCATTATTCTTGAACCTTGACATGATTAACTCTTTGAATCCTGTTGATATTTTTAGTCCATAGCGAAACTTATTGAGAAATTTTGATAGCTCCTGAACTATTATTGACTATCATACCCTTGATATCTGAGCTCATAATTGTTCACATTATTGCTTTATTACTTGTTGGGAAAATTTGTTGTTCATTCCTGCTTTCCTTAAAACTTTTTAGTTAAAGCAGAGCGTGGTGAATCCTCATGCAAGGACAAGGGCTAGGACAAGGCTAAGGAATAGATTTGTTCCTTAGCGCTAGGAATTTAATGTTATCATGTTGTATTAAGACTTATGTGTTGTGCTGTAATAAGTTATATTTAAATTAAGATGTAATGTTGTAGTAATGGTTATGAGACTTTGGGACAAGAATAATTATGTTATGACAATATAAATTATTCTATTTTTCCATTGTGTGAGATTTTGATTTAGTATTAGAATTAGTACGTGAGGGTCTGAATTTGGGGGCATCACAAAAGATATGGGATCTATCTGAAAAAAAAAGAATAAGAACAAAAAAAAAGAATAAATAAACACCGTGACTAGTTTAGTTATGTGGCCTTTGTTACTTGAGTAAGTACACCCGATGAGATGTCTCAACACCCAGCGCCCTAAAGCTATCTGGTTTGGGAGTCGTTGGTTGAAAGCTCACTAATGGGTAGTGTAAGACCCCAATTTTTTTTTAATAAAATGAAATTTCCTCTATTTATTATTTTGAAATAGTAAGGGGTTGATTTGATTAATGTGGATAATTATGGGTAAAATGCGTAAATATTTCAAATAAGAAAGTGGTTATAAAATATTCATTGTTGTCGGGGAATATTCGTTTGGTCGTGGAATATTCTGGCTGTTAGGGAATATTCGTACGACGGCGCAGCCTTGTGTGGGCCCCATAACGGAAAGTGATTGGATGAAGAAAACAACAAGTATAAGTTGTTTATAAATAACGACGTAGTTGTTACCGTTAATACTATTGGAATACTCGGTGGTTAAAATACAGTAACACACGATATTGCACCAATTATTGATTCTTACGTAAGAAGGCACTACTCAATAATTGTTACAATAATTATTGTTCAATATTTTATTTTATTGATTTAATAATTACGACGTTGATATTTTATATTATTGTTGTTTCAATAATTATCACTACACAGTATTTTCCACTATTAGATCAATAATTCATATTATTTAAATAATTTTATTAGATAGCATTATTGGCAATGTCTAGAAAGTTCTGTCTAAGAAGAGGTTTGGTCACCTAATTGCGCACCAGTAAGGAGAAATTCTTATTGGAAAGCCCCCTCTTTCCTGGGAACGGCCTGGTTGTCAGTATTGTGATTCTGTAATATTATTTATGAATAATTAATTATTGATTTATATGATAAAGAAAATATTCATTTTATGTGGATATAGATGGAAAAAAAAATAATTTAAGTGACAATTGTTGAAAATTGATATTTTATTTTTTTTTGATAAAATAATTCATTTAAATATATTATTATATTTTAATAATATAATAATGGTGATATTTTTACAATGAAAGTGTGATATATGAATAAATGAGGAAGAAGAATATTTTTGTTATAGTAAATATTAAAAACATATTTTTCATGTTTGTGGACCTCATTTCTTGACTGAAATTTGATTATATTTTTGTTACACTTATGTTTTTCATATATTTACCGCTTTTTTATATATAAAACTATTTACAGCTTTCATACAAACTGCAACATCATGTGAGCCTGGGAATCATGTGATCACAGATTTAGTCTCCTGAATCTAGATTCGGTTCCCGTGATGGACATTTTCAGCTGTAACCGGCATGTAAATTATTCATGGTGTTTGAATTTCCTTAGATGGCTCTTATGCCCACAAGGAGTTTGGCACTGCTATATATCTTATTTTCTCGAAGATGCCTCGCATCTCGAAAATAAAAGCAATCAAGCCAAACACATAATAAAATGGAAGTACCAAAGGCCTCAATTACTATTGAGCATAAGGGTTTGAAAAACCTCTTTTAAAAAACATCATTGCTATATCTTGTTAAAATTAAACTTTTATACAAAATTCAAACCCTTTATATATAGGTTCAAAAGATGCATAGCACTACTTCCAGATAATTATACATTGACCCAAACACACACATTCAGATAAAAGTTTAATTGAAAAGTGGCGGTCACCATGTTACCACAAATTTTGGAGGGTGCCTAACACCTTCCCTCGGCATAATCCAGCCCCAGGACCCTAACGAATCTCAGTTTCACAGACTAGATAAGTAGTGTTACATCACTAGGTCAATGTACAAACCTTTTATCGGTTGAGTTTGTGCAACCATTTAAAAATACCAACTGGCGACTCTTACAGTCCAATCGTCGACATATACATGTCGGACCTTTTCAAACTTGTTTTTTCAAACAAATCTCACCTAACATGAGAACACCAAAAGACAAGAATAGAAATGGACAAATAAAAATCCCGACGTCGATGGGTGGTGACTCTACTGGGGACATCCAGTAAGAGGGCTTAAGCCGCTATTACAAACTTTTCAAAACTGTTATCTGATTGTGTGTGGATGTTGCATTTACATTTGAATAGATGTGTACGAATGCATTTACTTAATGCACTTAGTGCTTTGCACTATATCCCTCTGTGATATTAGTGCTTCGCACATGTCATCATTTCCATATGATGAGACGCAATGTATGTGAATGTATGTTGTGTGGTCCCTCCACCAGGAGGCTATATTATCGGTGTTTGATTACTGGACTCATAGGGAGACTAATTCCAATGAGGCTCAGGAAAAGCACCACCTAGATTCTCTCCAGTTGAAAGACCGGATTAACTTCCCGTCAAGTAAATTGCGACGATCTAAGAACCTTCATGCCAAAAAACCGCGAGAGTAGCCTAAGATAGGTCAGCCTCTGATAAACCAAACGTGGAGGGAAGTCTCTTCATACTTTCCATTTCAATTACTTGTCAATTTATTTCCATGTCAATCTCAGTGTAATGGAAAATATGAAGGAATATATGCATATGCATTCCCTTTTATATCAAGACTTCGCATGCTATCTTATCATACAAACAACTAACATCCATTTTGCAGGATAATACTCCTAAAACGCATACATCACATAGTATGTAACATTTCCACATTCCCTAAGACTAAACTACATAAGTCTTTTTTATAGAGAAACAATTGGCCCTGTTACCCGTTCAAAGTCCAAAAAGGTAGTAAGCCTACAGCCAAGCTTGGCTACATCTGGCCAGTCTAATCCTACTCCTATATCTCCGGAGGAGTTCGAAGGATTAAACCACTAAATTACAGAGTTGGTTTTTCTGCTCAAAGAACTACATAAATCCACTCAAGGTCCACAAATACCCATATATACAGAATCTTCTGCAAATGGAGGAATCCAAGGTCCGAAAAAAAAGCTCCAGTACTTGAGTCTCAGTTAGACAAAACCAACAAAACCCCTGAAATTACCCATCTTAAAGAAGATCCAGACACCGGTGATATTAGGAAGAAAGTCTTAAAAATGGAAGAAACCATTCGGTCTATCAAAGGGATTGGAGCACACAAGTGTGTTTCATATTTAGACCTTTGCATCTTCCCTAGCGTTCATTATCCAGAAAAATTCAAGACTCCCAATTTTGAAAAGTATGATGGATTGGGAGATCCTTACACACATTTAAAAGTATTCATTGGAGAACTTGGATCATATGCCGAAGATGAAAAGCTCAGAATGCAACTTTTTCAAAAAAGTCTGACTGGAGAAACCAGAGCATGGTACACCAAATTAGACAACTTCAAGATTCATAGCTGGGAGGAGCTAGCCCATACTTTCCTCAGTCAGTACAGTTTCCAAACTCAGATGGTTCCAGACCGGTACCAAATTACCAAGGTCAAGAAACAAGCCAATGAGTCTTTTAGAGAGTATGCCCAAAGATGGAGGCATCTGGCTTCTCAAGTTATTCCCTCTATGAATGAGTCTGAAATGGTGATGACCTTCATAGACATTCAAGAAGAGCCCTTCTATGAGAAAGCCTTAGCTGGGATAGGCAAGCCATTCTTTTAAATGATCAAACATGGAGAAATGACTGACATGGAATTAAAGTCAGGCAAGATTCAAGACCTTATCGCTCTGAAAGCTGTAGTTGAGCACATCCAGTCTAAAAGTTATTGAAACAACCCCCGGAGGGTCCATAAGAAGAAAGAGGAGTATGTTTCCTTGATACTACAAGGACAAAAGGCAATCAAAATATGCCTATTCAGAGGAGAAACTACTCCCCTTTCCAAGCTTAGTCTTCAAACCCTCCATTGCCAAAAAGTGGAGAAGTCAGACGCACTCGAGTGTTCACACCTTTAGAGGACTCACTGAGAACATTCTCAATCTTCTGATAACTCAGAAAAAATTTACCGATCTTCTTCCACCAGCCAACTCGATAGGGAAGGGTTTCAATGCTAACAGAAAGTGTGCTTATCATACTGGAGCTCCAGGCCCCGACACTCAGGATTGTTTGGCCTTGAATCATAAGATCCAGGATCTGATTGATAATGGTGAGATCGTGGTGACTAAACCCGACCAACCCCATGTGCAAGACAACCCTGTTCCTCAACAAAAGGAAGAGGAAGTTAATATGATTAATTGGAGTAATGGACAGATTTCCCATTACGGTGGTGGATCCTCCCACACTAGCAAGGATAGTGCTAAAATATGGGATTTTGCACAGTTCTAGTTTATAATGGAATGGAAAATGAATGCTCTTCATGAGCAAGTCAACCAATTTGCAGAACTGGTTGTCCATCAACACCAAATCACACGTCAATTATTCATCCCAGAGCATGCTAGCCTCCTTCCTCTTGTTACAAGTACTCCACCATAGACTCTAGAAGGTGAAATACTAGAAGATAAAATTGTAAAAAGAGCAAATGCCAAAGCCCGTCAGGATTTAGCCAACAAAAGGGAATTTACATATTTAGGCCAACCGATAGAAGAGATATTACAGATGCTAATGAATGAAGGAAGAATCATAGCTCTATTACCTCCAATCAACATGCGCTCACTGCGGCTTAATTCTAATAGAGTATGTCAGTACCACTCCCACTCTCGCGGTCACAGCATTGAAGAATGCTAGGCACTCCGCCATCTTATTTAAAACTTGATTGACAGCGATGTCCTACAGTTGGCAGACAATGACACTGTATTACTTGAGAGTAGGGACACATTTCCTACAAAATGGAAGGAATTCATAGCAGTTATATCCTCAGAGGAAGATTTGGCTGCTATACCACTTACAATATAACCAATTCAGCTCAAAGGTGTTGAAAATCCTTTAAAAGTTGTTGAGCCAAAGACAATCATTTTGCCATTCAGACCATAATATCCTGTTGTCAACCTATAGAAAGTGCCATGGAATTATGGAGAAGCAGAAGGATCCACAAAAAAAGCTCTCAAGCGGTGGAGAACGTTGGCTTCGATCCCACCTCCCACTCCCCTTCCAACCTAAGGACTAAGATGAATGAGTGGAACTTCTTTCCTTTACCCTCTCATAACTCGTCAGGTCGGTTTGACAGGCTTTCCACTTGGTACACTCAGAAATATTTCACTGACCGATTCCGGCACGGAGAAAGAAGCCTGTGGTGAAGTTCCGCTTGAAAGCAATGGATTTTAAACCTCGCTAAGCTCCAGCTGCAGAAGGAGTTATGTAGGCAGAGTTGTCTTGTGGGACTTCACATTCGTGCTTTGAGGCAGATGTGTCAGTTAATCCATTAGCAGCAGGAGTAGGAGCTGGAACAGTGGAGTGGAAAGATTCAATCGATCAGGAAAGCAAGCGAGCAGTCTCTGTACAGTAGTCACCGGAATCTAAGACAGGGCACCGTGGAAATCAACTCCCACCCAACGGGTGATGAAGCCTACCATCAGATCAAAGGGGAAAGTTCCCATGAAGAAGATTAAAGAATTCATCCGTACTATGGGCCACCATGAAGCCAAGGTAGTTTTAAGCTTGAAAGAAGCTCCACAATAGGTTTCCATACTGGACTTGGTGTTCTCCTCAGAAGATCACTGGAAGGTCTTACTAAGATTCTTAGAAGAAGCCCACTTGCCAAAATCAGTGGATGTTGAAAAGTTCCATCATCTGGTTGATCACATTTTCAACAGCAATGTGATATCCTTCATCGATGATGATATACCTCCTGAAGGGACGGGTCATTGTAAACTGTTGCACATAGCGGTTATGTCCTTCGGATACGTGGTAGCAGGATTACTGATAGATGGAGGATCACCTTTGAACATCTGCCATTATGCCACTTTGGAGAAGATGAACATTAATCTCAACAGGATTCAAAGTAGCCATACGGTTATCAAAGCTTTTAATGGATCTCAACGGAATACTTTCGGAGAGATTGAATTACCTGTGGAGATTGGTCCACATACATTCTGTGTATCCTTTCATGTGCTCAAAATAGCTACAGGATATAATTTGCTTTTGGGAAGACCATGGATTCACATGGCTGGAGCCGTCCCTTCCACCCTTCACCAGCAACTCAAATACATCATTAACAATAGCTTATTCACTTTTAATGTTGAGCCGGAGTGTCCTGAATAAGGTGACATACCACCCATTAGTTTCAGTGCAGAAGTTGATCCTGTCAGCTTCCAGGCCTTGGAAGTGAGTAACACTCACTATCATCCCATTGGGGCGCCACCTCTGATACCCAGAACTTCTGCGGAGGCGATGTCGGCAAGTCAAGAAATGATATCCTTAGGTTATCAACCTGGACAAGGGTTGGGCAAAGATCATCAGGGCATTAAGCGCCCAATTCAAGTTCCCAGTCAAACAGGGGCAGCCGAACTAGGCTATTCTTCTAGCTCTAGTAACAGGAATCCTCACAAACACAAACAGGTTCCTTCATCTTCAGATACACGGCGATTTCTTAAACCTACAGAGGCTGAGCCTACACAACCCTCATTAAAGGTTCCTGCCCATGTGATGACTATGTTGTTTCCTAAGTCTATACTTGTCAAAGGAAAAGAAGTCTTGATGCCAGATTCGGAGGTGGGGGAAAAGAATCAGAGACGTAAACAAGACATTGCAAGGTGGTTGTCAAACATATGCATCATAGTACATACTGAGGGTATGAACATAGACTTCTCAGACGATGATTGTCCAGACATAATGATTATCATTCAGGAGAAGGAAGACAATAAAAGCCCCTTCATAACTGTTGTCCACGAGGACTTCACCCTTGACAATTGGAGCATCACTCCTTATATTTTTCAATAAGGGTAAAATGGGCAGAAACTCCCTCTGCCCTATAGATAGCAATAATTGCTTACTTTTTTTCTACAGTATTAGCAGTTATTTTTGTCATTACATGCTAACACTTTATATGATTGAACAGTTTCATATATTAAGTGAAACCATTTTGTTTTAGGACTCTAAAGTTAGATGTGTTTATACTTGCTGACGAGGTGCCTATTCTCCACAAGGACTGTAACTTTGATGTAAAGTTGGACTCAGACTTGATGGAAATACAAGAGGACTATGAGATACCACAGGAGATCAAAGAATGGGTCAAAGACAAACCCAAGCCAAATCTTGATCAAACAACCTCTTTCAACCTCGAAACCTCAGAAAAACCACAAATAAATACAAATTGGTATGGACCTCACTCTAAACCAAATGGAAAGACACGGTTACTCTATTGACCCAATTCTAGGATGTGTTTGCATGGTCTCATGAAGACATGGTCGGTTTATCCACTGACATTGTCATTCATCGCCTTCCCATTAAAGAGGGATTCAAGCCAATCAGGTAAAAGCTCAGGCAATTAAAACCTGAGTGGAGTTGAAAAGTTAAAGAAGAAATTGTGAAACAATTTCAAGCCAGCATAATCATGGTGTCAACATACCCTGAATAGCTATCCAACATAGTCCCCGTGCCTAAACCCGGAGGAATGGTACGAGTTTGTGACGATTACAGGGATCTGAATAAAGCTTATCTTAAAGATAGCTCTCCTGTGCCATTTATCCACATACTCATTGACATTACAGCTCAATACGACATGTACTCCTTTGCTAATTATTTTATGGGGTACCATCAAATTATGGTTGCTGAAGAGGATTGTGAGAAGACTGCATTCATCACTCCTTGGGGAACCTTTTTCTACAGATGGTTGTTATTCAGCCTCATAAATGTTAGAGCTACCTATCAGCGAGCTATGATATCTCTCTTCCATGATTTAATGCACAAAGAGATAGAGATCTATGTGGATGACATCATTGCCAAGTCCCGAAGGGAGGAAGACCACCTAGACCATCTCAGAAAGCTCTTCAACAGGCTGCGTAAGTACAACTTGAAGTTGAATCCAGCCAAGTGCACCTTTGGCGTTAAATCAGGCAAGTTGCTAGGATTCCTAGTCAGCCACAAAGGGATTGAGCTGGATCCAACAAAAATCCAGGCCATCACGAAAATGTACATTCCTCAGACAGAGAAGGAAATATGGAGATTTTTGGGAAAGATCAACTTCATCAGCAAATTCATCTCTCAACTCATAGCAACCTGTGAGCTTATCTTCAAGTTGTTAAGGAAGAACTCCTCCATGAAATGAAATGATGAGTGTCAGAAAATCTTCCTTACAATCAAAGAGCAACTAGTCAAAGCTCCTATTTTGGTACCTCCCAGGGATGGTGTTCCCCTATTCATGTACCTGTCAATCAATGACAATGCCATAGGCTACATGCTGGAACAAAAAGATGATAGAGGCCAAGAGCAAGCTATCTATTACCTCAGCAAAAGATTCAGCAGCAGTGAACACAAGTACACTCTGATTGAGAAAACTTATTATGCTTTAGCATGGGCTTTCATGAGGTTATAGCATTACCTCCATGGTCACACAACCCATCCCATATCCCGCGTTGATCCTCTCAAGTACGTGTTCAGTAAATCCATGTTGAATTATCGACTGTCCAGATGGCAGTCGATCCTATAGAAATTTGACATCGTCTAAATGACTCAAAAGTCTATCAAAGGTCGAGGAATTGCGGATCAACTGGCCGTCGCACCTTCAGGGGATTTCAAACCCTTGGAAACATATTTCCCCGATGAAGGGGTAATGACAGTTCAGCAACACCATCAGGACAATACATGTCAATCATAGAAAATATATTTTGATGGAGCTATAAACATGGAAGGTTCTGGGGCTAGAGCAGTTCTAATATCCATTCAGGGGGAGCAGTATCCCGTCGCTGTCAAATTGAAGTTTATCAGCACCAGCAACACAAATGAGTATGAAGGTTGTATCATGAGGCTAAAACTTGCCCAATCAATGGACATCAGACGGTTAAATATCTTTGGAGATTCTAAATTGGTAATCAGACAAACCACTAGAATCTATCACACCAAAGATCTACATTTACTGTTTTACCATCGACAAGTTTTACAGATGGCTTCGGAGTTTGAAGAAATATTTTTCCTCCATATTCCTCAGAATAGGAATGACTTTGCAAATGCGCTAGTAACTTTGGCATCCTTAATCAATATACCTAACAAGGAAGACATGCCAAACATCACATTTTCCCTGCAAAAGGCTCCAGCCTATGGGAACTTCATTGGAGAAGTATTGGATGAGCTACCTCCCATCTAACACCCTTGGTATCAACATATCAGGGAGTACCTGCGAGATGGATCTATACCCGCTGAGGCGAGTTCGGCTGAAAAAAAGCGGATCCATTGAATGGCCATAAAAGTTTACCTGAGCGGAGATGCACTCTACAAAAGAGATGCATGATTAGGTCTCCTCAGATGTCTGGACAAAGTCCAAGCTCAGAGGCTCATGGATGAAATCCATGGTGGAGTATGTGGCCCACACATGAGTTGCCCTCTAATTGTTAAGAAGATCCTAAGAACAAGGTATTACTGGCTCTCTCTCAAAGCTGACTATAATGATCACGTCAAGAGATGTTACCAATGCCAAATTCATGGGAATGTTATCCACGCCCCCTCCAAGGGAACTCCACAATATAAGTTTGCGCTGGCCCTTCTCGATGTTGGGAATGGACGTGATCGGGACCATCGAACCCAAAGCCAGTAATGGACATCGATTTATCTTTACCATGATCGACTACTTCAACAAGTGGGTAGAAGCAGCCTCCTTCCCTTGGGTTACCAAAGAAGTTATCATTGGTTTCATCAGAAACAATGTCATTTGTCGATATGGACAACCAGAGGTGATTATGTCAGACAATGCTAAGAACCTCAATAATAAAATGATGGAGGAGTTATACAGTAAATTCCACATCAAATATCTCAACTCCGTCATCTACCATCCAATAATGAATGGTGTTGTTGAAGTGGCTAATAAGAATATCAAGAAGATCATGCAAAAAATGTCAGTCAATCACAAAGGATGGCCTAACCTATTGTCTCTGACTTTATTAGCCTACAAAACATCAATGCGCACTTTCACTGGGGCAACCCCCTACTCATTAACCTATGGGATGGAAGCAGTGCTGCCCATAGAAGTTAAAATGGAATCCCTCAAAGTGTTGATAGACGCTCAGCTGGATGAAGACTAATGGTTACAAGATAGGTATCAATAAAGGATCGCTAGATCTTACAATAGAAAAGTTTGGCTACAAAAATTCAAAGAACATGACTTGGTTTTGAAGAAGATCATTGACAACCAAGATTAGTCCAAGGGAAAATATGCCCCAAACTGGGAAGGCCCATTTTTTGTCAAGGAGGTATTGACATGAGGTGCTCTTAGATTACAGGAGATGAATGGTGATGAATTTCCATAGCTCATAAACTCAGACACCATGAAACAGTATTATGTCTAAAGTTACCATCAAGCAAACATTCTGGTTTTGGATCACCAGATCCCCAGTCAATTCAGGTTTTCTAAACCTCGCTACATACAACCTTTCTTCATACCCATTTTCCCTATCAAGGATAAACACACTTTACAAAGGAATATCAAACCCAGCTTTTACCTCATTTGCATGCAAGTAGACCGAGGGGTGGTGACTCAAATCACCCAGAAGCTCTAGGATCATCACATTAATGCTTGGAAAATCCCTGCGGGGATCATGAGCAGTAGGAAATGGAGCTACAATCAATACATCCTCCTCTTCGTCCTCAACATTCGGTACCTCCACCCGGATAGGACGGATCACCGTCTCCGCCAAACGACGAGGCTGTCTGACTGAACGGTGTCGAGGCACATTAAAAGCCCTTCTCTGCACACCTGAAGTGGTCCTGCGGAAACTTGTCAGTTGATCCGGATCCATATATATGGACACAAGTCTCCAAATCACCTTAGAAAGGGTGTGGTAAATTCTAACTTGGAGCTTTTTAAATGCATTTCATGACTATATGCATGCATTTAGCACTTTAACATACACCTACAGTAGAGTTAAAAATGCATGTATACCCAATGCCTAGGCTCATGGAAATTTTTTGCCAGAGTGTCCTTTGTAAATACAACTATCCACATGCACATAGGCATGACTAGGTGGCCATTCAGTAGCCCACCTACTCGTAGTCATAAATATCCTACATGAATAAAAATATCAAAATCATAATCCGTAAGGGTAGCCTAATTATCAGGATTATTTTTCTTTACAATCTTTGCTCGTTTGTCCTCAAATAGGATAAAAAATAGCAGAAAAAGGTGCAAATTTGACTGTTTCAAAAGTCAAAAAATTTCACATTATTATGTTCAGCATGGTTAAATATTAACATTTACTATGTTAAATATTTTTTATCAATTCATATGAGCATGCATATTCACTACTATGTGTTTAGACGCATTTCATATGATAACTCATTTTCCAACGAATAAAAACTGGAAAAGAAGACATGTATACGTTACCAGGATAGTGTAGAACACTTGTATGATGACAGATTTTGCAGAAAGTTGCCCAAACTCAGCAAATTTGAAGAAGAACTCTCGAATTCTCTGTGCGGCGCAACTTAAAAATGACTTGTGAAAGGCCAGCAGCCTATAAGTACACCCACAGATGGTTGCAGGTGTACTTGTGCTGCCGCAGGTGTACCTATGGCTATCCTAGGTGGATCCCACCCCTCTGGCTCGGTCTAATTTGAGTTGTAAAGGAGGTTTCACAAGTTTGAAAAGTCAAATTAGGAGAAAAGATGCTACGCGAATGAGAGATAAAGCCTAAAATCCTGGTTTTCAAAGACCAAACTGCGGGTCTACATATCACTCATTGGTATTCTCCCAGACACAGGGTTCACAACACCGATGATCACAGTTGTTGCAAACTACACTCGATAATACCTCACAAAGGTCTGATGTCGTCCATTTGGGGTCATAACTCCAAAACACCTCTCCCCAGCGGAAACTTCATACAACATCATCCATTGAAGCACATTTCAATAAGGGTCAAGCAACCTTGACGTTATCTCAGCCATTAACAAGTAAATCTAACGAAGCGTCAGAAGTCATCTGATGAGTTCAGCCATTGGCAAGTAAACCTAACGAAGCATCGGAGATAATTCGGTGATGGTATCCGTTAATGCACATTTCACCGAAGTTCGGGCAACCCTGACAAACACAGACTGTTGGCAGTAACTCTGGCAGAACACTGGAAAGACCTGGCGATACAAACTAGGGAAGACCATCCTCATCGGGGAGGATTGATGATGGAATATATTATATAAGTTTTCCTCAAACAGAGCACAAATCCCCACAAGTCTCTCGTACATAAGAGGTGTATCCTCCGTGGGAAATATATACCAAGGATTAAGGACTTTGGTGATAACCCCAACGTCAACATCTTGGAAGTTCTTGAGAACTTTGGAGCACACATCCAAGCAGTTCGTTAGAGTCATCAGTGGTAACTATAGTCCCCATCAGAAATTGTGGGAACACATAGTCATCACATCCCATTAGAAAATTGTCCAACAAACCACATTCATCATACATTTGCATCATGATTATCCTGTCACATTTAAAGTGTCTGGTATTCTTTATCCTATCCATGCCATTACACTGCATGAATATGATAAAGAGGGGCATCTGTAAACACTCAAAATTTTGCATTCTTGTTACTAACCTTGCAGGAGGGCAAAATCGTCTTCCAGAGATAACCCTGGAGGTCAAATGCAGTTCCAGTCTTAGAGACAACCCCAGGATACTCAGTTCCCATCTCGGAGATAACCCCGAGATACTCAAGTCCAGTCTTGAAGATAACCCCGGCAGTTTTAGTTTCAACCTCGGAGATAACCCCGAGGAATGCAATTCCAGTTCCGAAGATAGCACCGGAGAAGTCAGTCCCATCTCGGAGACAACCCCGAGATACTCAATTCCAATCTTGGAGACAACCCTAAGAGTTTTAATTCCAACCTTGGAGATAACCCTGAGGAATGCAATTGCAGTTCCGGAGATAACCCCAGAAAAGCTCGTTTCCACCGCTAGAAATTAGCTTTAACCTTAGAGATAACTCCGAGGCACTGAGTTCCAACCCCAAGGATAACCCTAGGAGGTCAGGCACACCTTAGAGATAACCCTGAGGACATCCAGCACTTACAGCTGCCCAATCTCAAAGATAACCCTGAGCAACGACTGCCAAATCAGCCCAGAACCGAAGATAACCCAGGTGAGGGGAAAAATCATTATTTTGCCATCTTGATCCCACATTCGAGCCATCTCAACAATATTTCATCCCACATTCTACATAGAAGTGTCCTACAAGAACCATAGCTTAAATCCCGAGAGACTACTACACAATATAACATACTGGATAGAATTTAAAGACTAGAAGATCTTGGCATGGACCCATCTTCCTGACTTTGTACAACCTCTTATCCCATGTCATTGTGTAGCTCTCGACAACAGAATTCCAGAAAGGTATTACACGCCTCAATCGGATGTCCTTATTGAAAGTTATAAAGGTTTGAGCGGACAATGTGTTGCATGCGTGCACGTACTTTGAGAAGGTGGGGCACCCCGGGTAGTCGCAGTTACACCTACGGCTCCCTCCCTCTATAAATAGAGGGCTTGGGTGGCCATTTTAAGAAGTGAAAATGCGAGAAAGCCTTGTCCATTTTGCTTCGTACACACTTTAATCTGAGTGCTTTCTCTTTTCAAACACTTGTGAGCTAGTGCTTTGCTATATTTTACCGGTGGAAATCGAGTGTTCATTCATTTAAAGCTTTTTGAATTCTTCTTGGCAGTCCACTGTAAGACTTATTACATTTCTTAAAGCCTTTCTCCACTTTTGTTCACACACAGTTATTCACGTTGAGAGTCGTGTTGTGTGCGTATGCCCGAACCATCAGTTCGTGGCCTTTTATTTCTTTTATATATATACTTATATATATATATATATTATCGAGTTATGCCTCAATTGAGCCTGGATTTATATCTGGAGCGTTTAATGCTTATATATATATATATATATATATATATTCATTTTTCAGTCCTGCCTGGAGTTTACTTCGTGGTGGTTGATCGTCTTTATATATATATTTATATTTTTTGTCCCGCCTGAAGTTTACTTTGTGGCGGTTGATCGTCTTTGTAAAATCTAAAATTTTTCGAATAAAGATTTAATTTTCTTGAAATATTTTTTTAAATATTATGGTGTAGATTTGAGATAATGTTATAGTTGTGGGTAGTATTTATAAATTTTGCAAACTATGCAAGTTGTTGTATTATATTCGATTGGTCGGGGAATATTCATTTTAGCAGGGAATATTCGTACAACGCCGCAATCATTGGTGGACCCCACAACGAAATTATTGTCGGATTGAGAAAACGACAAAAATATTTTTATGAAAATAACGGCGGAAGTTTTACCGTTAATACTGTTGAACTACTCGGTAGTAAAAGCACAGTAATACGCGTGGTTGCATAGTAGCACACGGTATTAATTATTGATTCTTACGTAAGAAGTCACTCAATTTTATTCAATTATTGCTGCAGTAATTGTTACATAATATCTCACGTTATTTGATTTAATTATTGTCGATATTTTATATATTATTAAATCAATAATTGAGATGACAGTGTTATTAATATTATTATTTGCAAAATTAACGATGTCTAGAAGTTCTGCCAATGAGAGGTTTGGTCACCTAATTGTGCGCCAATAGGGAGAAATTCTTATTGGAAAGCCCCCTTTTTCCTGGGAACGACCTGGTCGATTAATATTGTGAATTATAATAATGATGATAAATGTTGTTAAATATATTAAGATGTCTTTTTATGAAGTCACGGAAGTTTGTATATATATATATATATAAATTGTGTTTTATTAGTATTATTAATGTAATAAAACAGAAAAGCTTTTTATATAAAACAGAATACTTTTATAAAGTTATTTGTTTTATTAGACAATAATTAGAATATATTATATTCTATTATGCATAATGTTTTGCGTAGAAAAAACTTTTTATATAAAACAGAATACTTTTATAAAGTTATTTGTTTTATTAGACAATAATTAGAATATATTATATTTTATTATGCATAGTGCCTGCATAGTGTTTTGCATAGTAAAATCTTTTTATATAAAATAGAATACTTTTATAAAGTTATTTGTTTTATTAGACAATAATTATAATATATTATATTTTATTATGCATAGTATTTTGCATAGCAAAATCTTTTTATATAAAACAGAATACTTTTATAAAGTTATTCGTTTTATTAGATTATAAATAGAATATATTATATTTTATTTAAAAGATTTTATTTTATTAGAATATTTTATTTATACTGCATAGTAAATCAATATAGACCGTCCGTTTAAAAGTAAATCAATCTAGACCGTTCATGAATTAGTTACTATTCAGTCCATTCTCCTAAAAATAGAAGCTCATTCCTTCATTATTTCTTAGTAAATTCACTGAAACTCTAGAGAGAGAAACTATATAGAGAAAGAAGAAAAGTATTCTGCTACTTCACTACTCCTATATCCAATTTCTTCTAAGGTAAGGGATATTATTTGTTGTACTCGTAAGGGGTATTATTTCTTTCATATTCATGAAGAGAACTTCTGTTATTCCATTATTTATTATTCTGTTGGAATAACCTATATACGTGGGCTACCATATACTTGGTGAAATTCTTCTATATTCCATTCTTTATTATTATGTTGGAATAACCTGTATATGCGAAGTACCGCATACATGGTGAAATTCTTATGTTATTCCATTCTTTATTATTCTGTTGGAATATTCCGTCGGTGCGTATTACGCCCGACCTGGTTCCATTAATTATTATTTTATTGGATTAACCTGTCTGTGCGGTCTATCACATGCATGATGATTTTTGTTGTTATTCCATTATTTATTATTCTGTTGGAATATCATGTTGGTGCGAATTTCGCCTGACCTGGTTCCGTTCTTTATTATTCTGTCAGAATATCCTGTCTGTGCATTTACGCATGACCTGGTTCCATTCTTTATTATTCTGTTGGGAATAACATGTCTGTGCAGTCTATCGCACGCTTGGTGAACCCTTCTGTTATTCCATTCTTTATTATTCTATTGAAATAACCTGTCTATGTGGATTACCACATGCATGGTGAATGATCCTTTTTATTCATTCCTTATTAAATTGTGGAAATGATCTATATACGTGGATTACCGCATGGCGGACGAAAATCCATTTGCAGTTTCATATATTCTATTATACTCAGTTGGTTAAAGTTTTGACTTCTATAATTAATGAAATTAGTGGAATATCCTTGATATTTGTGCTTCATCCAGTATCTTTTCATGGAAATATTCTTCTGAGTATTCTTGAATTTTACTCTACAAAGCAGTATCATGTTGACAATTTGGACGTTATTGAATTCTGGATAAATTAATTCTTGAACTTGTTTTATTGGATTCTTATATCATTGTCATCATCCTCATGCTTATATTATGTTGAAAGTCATTTGTGGCCTGTTCTTCATAGATGGACTTGGTATGATTATGACCAGGGATTATTCGGTATAATCATGACCGTAATGTTACAAATGATGTGGTAAAAGTCCTCATTGGCCCGTAGTGCATTGATGGATGGTTATTGGCATGATCATGACCATTGATGAATACACAAATATCCTTAGCCCGTAGTGCATGGATAATTTGTGGTTGTGATACTAATAAATATTCTTGGCCATAGTGCAGGGATGATGTGGAGTATTTATTAAGCTGAGTCCCAGTGATAAAAGTGATGAAAAACATTTTAAATCATAAAAGATAGTAGATTTTATTCTCTACTTAACTCTTTTAATGAATTACTTATTCCGCTGTAGTTAAACTTGATGTTTATTATATTGTATCAGTTTAACACTGTTGAAGGCTAACGATAATTTATTCTGCATTATCTTAGTCATAATATTTCTTACTGGGCTAGTTGAGCTCACCCTTTCTTTCACTGTTCTCTTCAGGAAATGAGAACGTAGCTGGGACTAGTCGGGGAACAGAATAACGGTCCAGATGATAGTATTAGTAGTCCTCACTATTCTATTAAATAGTGTAACAATAAATGTAATGAGGACTCCTTTGAGTGTGGATATTGTCTAGATGATAATATTATTTTTAAAACACTCAATTTATGTTTTGTCATATTTTACACGACAATTGTATTATTAAGTTGTATTTATGTTATGTACCAAGTATATGGCTACTCAGAATAGGTGATGTATACCTATTTTGGGGGCGTCATAGACTCTATATATATATCGCATTTATATATATATATATATATATATATATATATATATATATATCTGTTTACAGCTTTCATACAAACTGCAACATCATGTGAGCCTAGGAATCATGTGATCATAGATTCAGTCTCCTGAATCTAGATTTGGTTCCTGTGATGGACATTTTCAGCTGTAACCGACTTGTAAATTATTCATGATGTTTAAATTTCCTTAGATGGTCCTCATGCCCACAAGAAGTTCAGTGCTGCTATATATTTTATTTTCTCGAAGATGCCTCGCATCTCGAGAAAAAAAAAACAATCAAGCTGAGCGCATAATAAAATGGAAGTACCAAAGGCCTCAATTACTATTGAGAATAAGGGTTTGAAAAACCACTTTTACAAAACATCATTGCTATATCTTGTTAAAATTAAACTTTTATAAAAAATTCAAAACCTTTGTATATAGGTGCAAACGAGGCATAGCACTACTTTCAGATAATTGCACATTGACCCCCACACACATTCAGATAATAGTTTAATTGAAAAGTGGCGGTCACCGTGTTACCACGAATGTCGGGGGGGGGTGCCTAACACCTTCCCTCAGCATAATCAAGCCCCTGGACCCTAACGAATCTCGGTTTCCCAAACCAGTTAAGCAGTGTTACATCACTAGGTTAATGTGCAAACCTTTTCTCGGTTGAGTTTGTGCAACCATTTAAAAATACCAACTGGCGACTCTTACAGTCCAATCGTCGACATATACATGTCGGACCTTTTCAAACTTGTTTTTTCAAACAAATCTCACCTAACATGAGAACACCAAAAGACAAGAACAGAAAGGGACAAATAAAAATCCCGACATCAACAGAAAGTATATCTAGAAGATCTCTTTGAGAAGTTGATTGGGAACAAGTGTCCAAGTTCAATGAATCTAAATTAAGGTTCAAAGTTATTTTCTCTATAAATAGGCCTCTTGTTTTAGGGAAAAGGACACCACTTGTTGTTGTTTTTTCTTAGTTTTTCACTAGTGTAGAAAGGAGTAAGATATTTAGAGTTTGTCTTTTCTCTTATTCCAATCACGTGTGGTAACTTTCTTTTATTTATATAATAGAAATTCTCGTTTTAATTATTGTTCTTATTTCATGCAAATAGTAGTACTAATATTATTTGTTTTTGTTTTTAATTTCATGGCCAGCTAAATTTCTAATACCTAGGATTATGATGAAACTAAGTATTTCATAATAATATTTTCTTTCTGTTCCAAAATTAATGCCTAATTATTTTTGCCTTCATATTTTCCTCCACATAAATTGCATATAATTTTTATATTGATTGTGAGGTTTTGATAAGTTATAGTTAATTTGTGAATTTTTTATAACTTATGCTTGCCCATATTAATTATATGAATCATTATTTTTAAAGGGAAGGAAAAATAATTTAGGAATTGAATTAGGAAATAAGAAATTATTTATTATGTTAATATTTGGTGGATTTTAATTCCTAGGCATCTTATCTCATTAATAGTTTCCATTATTAATTAATAGTTTGCATAATTTAGTTAATAAATCTTCTCTACCATTTTTGTTTCTAATTTGCCTAAAATATTAATTAAGGATATATTAAAGAATTGATCTAGTCTATGTGGGTTCGACCTGTACTTGTCAGTTCTTCAATTTAGACGATGTGGACTTGCAGTACATATTTTTAACACATCATATATTTATACACATACTAGCCCAACTCTAGGAGGAAAAACATGAAAAGATTAACAGGGAAAGAAGGTTAACAGGTAAATGTCCTAATTTTAGGAGGAAGGCAGGAAAAGAAAAACAAGTAAATGGGAAACTCGTTTTCCCCCAACACATTCTAACATCGCATATTGCACTTTCCAAGAAATTGGATGACCAAGTGACGAGACACTCGACCTAAGTCCTTGTGAATCCTTTTATGCAAAAATTTACACGACTAAGGGATAAGGCATGAGCGTTATGCTTTACCACTAAAAGTTAATTGAGGCACATGATCATAAGTTCTCAACTGAGTGTTGTGTTTTATCGTCAAAAAGTGAATGAGACACCCGACTCTAAGTTCTCAAGCAAGTGTTATATTTTATCACTAAAAGCGAAGATAGTCCTTGGACGACCACCCGCTTAATCGGATGACGAGGTCCTTGGATATCCATTACAAGATCAATATCAAGGTACAAAGACACTCCTAGTAGGAGCTTCAAACACTACAGACAATAAGTTTTAATCGTTTGGTGCTTTGAATGATAAAGGTAACCATTTTGTTTAGTGCTATAAAAGATATATGAATGATAAACGCAACTAATTGATCTCTAAACTGAGGCACTTCACTCGAAATCCTTGTTAAAAAAGGATTTTCCTTGAAGCAAAGATAAACTCCATCGCCAAGAAATAAGCATTGTCTGAAGTCTTCGAGAATACCTTGACCTAAGGGATGAAGAAAAAATCTATGACCAGGTGGTGATGAAACCAAGGAAAGAGATAACAAATCCATAAGGATTAGGAATGATCTTCCTTGAATCCTTCATGATAAGTAAAGTTGATTACAGTGCCAAGAATCACGAGAAAAGGATGAAAATCAAGCAAGAAAGGTAAATATAAGCGAAAGAGATCAAAGGAGGTACAAACCTAGGGCTTGGCCACCTAGGATTCGCTCCCATGGCCACCCTTTTGTCGTGTCGAGGTCCTCCGAAGCTTTCCGAAGGTGAATTTGGGTGACGTGATATCTAAATAAAGAAAGAAGAAAAGGAAAGTACGAGTTTAGTAATGAGACCTTGTATTTGAAAACTTGAGAGGGGCCTCCATGAGTTCGTAGGTAGAAGACTTATGAAGGCAACTCTTTGTGGGAAATGGTTGAGGGATTTGGATTGATGGCTAGAAGGACAAGACTATTTGGGCATCACTTTAGACAATTAAGGGTATGTCTGAAATTTCACTTGAGGTCACATGTTAGGAAAATGACTCAAACATGTGTCAGACACATGATCACTTACCAAGAAACCCTATATTTAAATAGAAGGGACTTTTGATTCTCTGATATTCCAAGATACACAAGAAGGCTCTCTAGAGTTCTGTTACGTGTTGCCTGGTCACCTACCCGTTATTCTTCCCTCTACGAACCCTCGATCATTTCCCATACTCTTTAGGGATTTCTCTCTTCCTCAGTTAATTCGAACTCTAATCGAGCGAGATACGATTTCCTCGCCTACAGGTAGTATCCAAGTCCTGATCTTACCCTGCTAAATTTCTTTCTAGTGCATGTCAAAAAATAAGATTTAAACTTAATCGAAGTGGTATTCTTTGAATTAGATTCATCTTCTTCAGAACCAGAAGTATACTGAGAATTGCGACAAATGTTTGATGACTATATAGGCAATGGTTTGGTTATTCATGAGAAACAGTTTTCTTTATCTGTGATTTTCATTGAAAAGAAAATAAGGAATTGCTTGAGCTTATGATTAGTGATACAAAACTTATAAGTAGAGATATTTGAGATGTAAATAATTACAAGAAGTTGGGAGCAATGTTACTAAGATCGTGGTAAAATGCGGTATTGGAATGAAGTTGGGAACGGAAAACATTACTTTTCGTGGTAAAGAGTACGAAAGGGGCAAGGTTCTTTGAAACGTTAGTTGGTACAAACAGAGGCGAAACTAGGTGGCGGGGGGGGGCATCTGACCCCGGTAGGGAGGCGGTCCAAGCGGAACTAGGGGGCGATGGCGGGGGCGGGGAGGGGCAGCCACCAACCAGTTAGGCACCGACGAGCAGCCGTCTACTATGGTCTTCTTCAGTTCTTCTTCACCTCTTCGGTCTTCCAACTCTGTAGTCTGCAACACAAATTTGTTTCTTTTTTTTTTCTTTTTTTAATAGTAACATGAAACGACGTCGTTTCATTACAAAAATAAAAAATAAAAAAAAATTATTAGGATTACTCCTCAAACTCTCTTCACTAACTCTTCGTCTCTTCCCTCTTCTGCCTCCAGTGCTCCTTCCTTTGCCGCCACTACTCACTGCTCCAGTCACCGTCGACTGCTCCACAGCTCCAGCCTCCGCTGCTCCAGCACTGCTATGGACTTTGATAATTTGACTAATTTCTAAATTCTAATTTAGCCTTAATATCTTTCAAACTATATTATTGCATGTTAAGAAATAAGATGATCTCTTTAATTTTTCCGATTATTGTAGTTTTAATTTATTAATTTTTCTGATTGTTGACTTGTTGTAATTATATTACTTAATTTTTTCTTTAATTTAGGTTTGTTTTAATTTTTCCAATTATTTCAAATTAATTTTTCTTTTCTTTTACCTTTGTTTGGCCTTTGAGAATCCTAAGAGAAAGAATTTTGATGAATTTTAATAATTTAATGTTTACATCTTTAATTTTTTAGTAATTTAGTTTTCAAAATTGTTACTGTTGGAGTAATCTTAAACTATTTTTTAATTTCTGTTTTCTTAAATCCTAAGAGAATTGATGAATGATGAAATTATTATGAAATGTTTAAATTGATGAAATTATTGATTAGCAGTTGATGTTTTTATTTATACTAGATTATGGATAAATACTTGATTAAGCAACAAAGAACTGTTGATTCGTCTAATAATCAATTACCAAGTTCCAAAGCAAGTTGTGATGTTAATAATTCATGTGTGGAGTTCAATTCGAATGATATTGTTAGTGATCCAGGGTTACGTAAATAAATTGAAGACTTTGCTATTGTGATTAGAGATCAAGTTCGAAGAGAGTATTTGACTAGAGGTCTATGTCAACCAATTGCCTATAATTATCCCCAAAAATACTTTTCTTATGTGAAGAGAAGCTTTCGGCTTGCTTAGTTTAAAATTTTTGAATGGTTGGAGTATAGCATTTTGAAGGATGTGGCCTTTTGCTTTTGCTGCTATCTATTTGGCAATTCAAACAGAGTAGATGCTTTTACAAAAAAAAGGTTCAGCAATTGGAAAAAGGCAATTGAAAAATTTTAAGAACATGTGGGTGCTTCGAATAGTGCTCATAATGATGCTAGAATACAACTTCAAGGTTTTAAAAATCAAAGGCAAAGTGTGTCACATATACTATTAGCACAAGGGCAAGAGATGGAGGTTGCTTATCACACTCGAACGGCGGCTTTGGATGTCACACGCCTTCTTTTGAAGCAAGGTTTGCCTTTTCGTCGACATGATGAGTCATCGACTTCAAAAAATAAGGGAAATTTTCTTGAGTTTTTTGAGTGGTACAGCCTACGAAATGAAGAGGTAGGCAAGGAAGTTAATGAGAATGCTCCTAGAAACAATCAAAAGACTTCTCCAAAAATTCAAAAAGAACTAACAAGTGCTTGTGCCGTGGAAACTACACTTGCCATTATCAATGATATTGGGGACAACATATTTTCTATTATGGTTGATGAGTCTCGAGATGTTTCAATAAAGGAGAAAATGGGAGTTGTTTTGAGATATGTAAACAACCATGGAGATGTGATTGAAAGGTTTCTTGGTGTGGTACATGTGCCTAACACTTCATCTATTTCTTTGAAAAATGTTATTGATGAATTATTTGCAAAGCATAAATTATCATTATCGAGATTGAGAGGTCAAGGATATGATGGGGCTCCAAATATGCGAGGCGAGTTCAATGGATTGAAGGCTCTTATTTTAAAAGAAAATCCATATGCAAGGTATGTCCATTGTTTTTCTCGCCAACTCCAATTAGTTGTTGTTGTTTTTGCCAAGAGCAGCCGTATTGTGAGTGATTTTTTTAATATGTTACTATGATTGTGAATGTGGCTGGAGCATCATGTAAAAGGAAAGATAAAGTTAGACATCTTGAACATGATAAGATCATGGAGTGTTTGGAAAAGGGAGAGATAGTTAGTGGTAAAGGAAAAAAAAATCAAGAAATAAGTTTAAGAAGGTTAGGAGATACTCGTTGGGGGTCACATTACATAACAATAATCTATCTTATGTCTATGTAGACTTCTGTATTACAAGTGCTTGAAAATGTGCATGATGATGGTGCTTCTGATGATAATAGCGGTATAACCATAAGTTTGATTGATAAGATGGAGAATTTTGAATTTGTATTTGTGATGAATTTGATGAAATATTTATTGGGAATCACAAATGATTTGTCACTTGCCTTACAACAAAAAAATCAAAACATTGTACATGCTGTGAGATTGATTGGGGTAATGAAAGCTCGACTACAAGATTTTAGGGAGGCGAAATGGGAGATTTTTTTTAAGGATGTCAATATATTTTGTGAGAAGAACACGATCCCAATAATTAATATGGAAGACAACATGAGATCCCGCGGTCATAGCAGGCCGAATGGACAAATTATTACTAATTTTCATCATTATCGTGTTGAGATTTTTTGTCAGGTCTTTTTTCATTATTCCTATCTAAAAATTTATCCTTTTTTATTTTTCATTATTACAATGTAGGTTGTTGATTCAATTGTTCAAGAGATGAACAATCGTTTTTCAGAAGCAAGCACAGAGTTACTTTTATGTATATCATGCCTTGATCCAAGGGATTCGTTCTCTCAATTTGACAAAAATAAATTACTCCGTCTTGCTGAGCTTTATCCAGAAGACTTCTCATTGACTGATCGCATGATACTTGGGGATCAACTTGAAAATTACATTTATAATATGCGATGCGATAGTCAATTTTTTCGGATCCAAAATTTGGGTTTGGGAAGTCTTGCTAAGAAGTTGATTGAAACAAGAAGACATATGACTTTTACATTGGTATATCGATTGATCGAGTTGGCTTTGGTTTTACCAGTTGCAACTGTTACTGTTGAAAGAGTATTCTCTGTGATGAAAATTGTCAAGACTAACTTGCGTAATAAAATGGGAGACGAGTGGATGAATGACAGTCTGATAGTTTATATTGAGAAGGATATTTTTTTAACAATTGAAAACGAAAAAAATTTGAGACATTTTCAAATTATGCAAACTCGCAGGATACAGTTGTCGCCTCTCACACGTACAACCGAAAGAAGCTCTTCAAGCGTCAATAAATAAATTTTTTTTATTGATGTATTTTGACCCCCCTATAAACATGTTCTGGTTCTGCCACTGGGTACAAAATAAGTTTATTTGGAACGTGGGTACTTGGGAATAGCTTTCTAAAAAGATATAGTTAAAACTAGTTGAGATATAGTTAATACCAATAGAGTTGTTTCTAAGCAGTGTCACAAGACTCGCACCAAGAGCATTTTCAATGAGATTATGCCATATCATTGCTTATTTGACCCTCACAAGGCGATCAATTGGCTATAGTAGTTGGCATTCCCTAAAATCTTCTTTTATATATCAGGATTTCTAGTGGAGTGGTGATTATTATATTTTGTATATATCTTTGATATTTAGAGGATGATTTTGATCACTTGATCCTAGCCTTCCATTAATTTTAATCTTAGTCATTGGTTGTATGGCTTAAAGACCATATAAGAGGATGCTCCTCATTTGTAAATCATATATCCAAGTTAATCATATTTGTGCAATACAAGTTTATGTAAATAGGGAGGAAAAGTTTGGATCACTATTTTGATGTTCCTGAACTAAAGTGTACCATGTTTTGGAACGTTCGTAGCAAAACGCAATTCACTGAGGGAAAGTGTGGAACAACTGATAGAGATCAGTGGCAGCAGCCCAAAGTGTACAAAAGAAGGCTCAAAGGCTAAGATTCAAAGGCCCGGATTATGGTTTGACACTGGACCATCATGTGAAATGTTTTAGTGATTGTGGGCAGCTAGCTAGTTCATTTAGAAATTCAAAAATTACAGCAACCTTCCTAATCCAGATGGTCAGAAATCACGGAAATATGCTCAGTCAGAAATTACAGCTACCCTCAGTCAAATTCAAAATGTTTTGCTTAGTTAGACTAAGTGTACCTTATCCTACTTAGAGCTTTGATGTATCAGCCTTGGATGACATTGAAGGAAATAAGAAAATTAGTTATATTCACTTGATGTGTGATGCATCTTGTTTGGGTGTGATGCCCTAACCCTTAGGTGATATTGCCTAAGTTTCTCTTCTAGTTCTTTGTTATTCTAGTTCTGCAGTATTACCCTTTTACAAAGCCAAATAGCCTCTCTCTTTTTTTCTATTGTTAAAGCAATCCATATAATTCCCTGAACCTAGTTCTTTGGTCTATATGCTGAATATAGTAAGATCCTGTATCAACAATGAATGCAAAAATATAAAAAACTGAAAATACCATCTCCTGGTCTGAGTCAAACATCAATTTCCTTTGTGAATAGGATCCTTTGTTGAGTTGAGCTTTCTATTGGAAATTGTTTCTAAATATTTACTTAAATATATGAGGTATATTTGGTTCAGCTGTTAACTAAAATTATAGTTAGTGGTAGTAGGAAATCAAGTGTTGTATTGACTAATTATAAAGTGTCATGTGTTTGGTGTTTGTTTATTTGCTAATTTTCTGAAAGTTTTCATGATTTTTTATGGTGGTGTTTGGTGTTTGCTATTTGAGGTATTTGGATAAAGAGGAATCAGGAATGCAAGCTTCTCAGATTTTTATGTCTGTAGCATTGATTGGGATATGGTGTTTATTTGTGCCCTATATCGGATATGTGTATGAATTGGGGGGCTGTCCTTGGTGAAGGACATGTAGTGTCTACGTATTGTTACTTTTGGTGGACTGTTTGTCCATTTCTAATGTTTCTCTCTTCTTACAAATAAAAATTACTTTTTTCTTAAAAAACATAAAATTTTGAGCCTCTAATTAGTCTATTATAGTGCTTTAAAAAATATTCAACCATGAATTCTGGACAAAGTTATTTGTTGAACCATTGAGATATCGACTGACACCATCTCTTGAACCAGGTTAGGAATATGCTCTGAGATCATGCCCATTTGTATATCTTTTCTCCAGACCCTTTGATCAAGAGCTTGGTCCTGCTTTGAAATAATTCAAAATAGAGAGCTCTAGGATTTCATAACTTTTTTCTTCTAAACTAAAACAATTAACACTTTTTTCAGTGTCAGCATTGGCCTTGGTCTAAAGTCCAAGGTGCCTGGGCTTTATGCCCACTAAAATTGACAAATTTTTAGGGCCCAAAAGGTATTTGTGTTATGTATATATATACTCAAACATAAGAGACCATCACATGTCAGTTTAAATTTAAAGGATCACAAAAAATTTAGGGACCTTTACATAAGTATACAACAAATAGAAAGTAATTACAAGAAAAGTGCATCAACTAAATAATTACAAAAAAGTGTAATTAGGACTCATATTACAAAAATAGTATAATTCACATTAATAAAGAACCCTAATATCAAGGATAACTAATAATTCAAATTCAAATCTTGTCTCTAACAACAATTTCAAATCCATATTTCAAAATTCAAATCAAAATGAGAAAATTAAAAATAAAAAATTATGAAGGAGCTAATGTTCATCATCCTCCTCTCTCGCCGCCGCCGCCGCCACCACCGGAGTTGCTATTCTGAATTTCTTTTGACGATTTGGTTACCCACAAAAATTGAAATGGTTACCTTTATACGAATTTTGACTAGTAACTGCATCACATTTAAAATAAATTTGGTAATCAAATAAAATTGAATTGGTTACCTTATCAAATGGTTTGGTAACCAACTATATGAAATTTGGTTACCAACTGCATCACATCCAAAATAAATTAGTAACCCAATAAAACTAAATTGGTTACCTTATCGGAAGGTCTAGTAACCAACTGCATAAATTTTGGTTACCAAATGCATCACATTCAAAATATATTAATAAGCTAATAAAACTGAATTGGTTACCTTATCAAATGATTTGGTAACCAACTACATGGAGTTTGATTACCAACTGCATCACATCTAAAATAAATTAGTAACCTAATAAAACTGAATTGGTTACCTTATCGGAAGATTTTGTTACCGATGAAAATAAAGAATGGATCGGTGGCGGTGGGAGGCGGAGGGATTGAAGAGAGGGAGGGGCGGGAGGAGGAGGGGGTGGGGCGTGAGGTGTGGGGGGGAGAGGAGGGTGGAGGAGAAAGGGGGGCGGGAAGAGGGGGAGGAGAAAGGGAGGCGTGAGGAGGGGGATGCGGGAGGAAGGGGAGGCGGAGGGAGGGGAGGTGGTGAGGCAGGGGCGGGAGGAGGGGAGAGGCAGAAGTGGGAGTGGGAGGGGGAGGGGGAGGGGGAGGGGGAGGGGGAGGGGGCGGCAGTAGGAGGAGAAAGGGGCGGGAGGAGAGGGAAGGGGTGGGGAGGAAGTGGCGGGAGGAGGTGGAGGCGGGAGGCGGGAGGCGGGAGGAGGGGGGAGGCAGAGGGTGGGGATGGGTTGGACAGGAGGAGGAAGAGGAGGAGGAGGAGGAGGAGGAAGAATGAAACGGGGAAAAGAAAATGTAAACTAAAACAATAAGATTATTGATTAATTAAAACGGGGCATACCTTGATATTAGTACTAAACTGTATATAGTTTATTATGTTTATACGTATTTGCATATATCTATAAGAACAATAAGATTATTGATTAATTAAAACGGTCGATCTGACAAAAAAGTTAATCTAGAACTTTTATCTTGGGATGAAAAAACTGTTTGACATTGAACATAGTCTTAATATGCTTCTGTACATATATAAAGAGTATGATTTATGGTGAGTTTGCATGTTTTGGTGTTTTTTTACTAGTATCATGTATTTGGTTGTTTGCCAAAATTAATAATTATGTAGTGTAGGTTACTCTTTTTTTTTGAATAATTTGTGATTTTCATTGAATTATTTTCTGCAACTAAAAACAGGAAGGTTTTTTTTCCCTCTGTTCTCATTTTCATTTATCCAACCAAGCAATTAAAAATATGTCTGTCACTAAACCCTATTTCTCAGAAATGGTTTTCCGTAGAACAAACATAGCCGTAGTTACAAACTAGCATCCTAACCCTTAGGAGAAGCTTTACAAGTAAGAAACAAAATGAAATTGAGAAACTTTGCTATTGAACTTTATCACATGCATATCATTTAAAAATTATAGTTAAGTTACAGTGTAGACCGTAACTTGGAAATTTAAATCTTTAGTTATGGTTTACCCCATTCATTATAAAGTCATGCCACTTTGTTATTGTAACATTCTGGCCTCCCTGACACATTGTTACTAATGCCTTAAACACAATGTTTTAATGCTTTCTTTTAGGTATATATGGTTGGTCGCTCTTCTTCCAACCAAGAAAGTGCAAGAGAAAGACCTCAATATATACTTGTATCATTCTATGGATATAGCTTTCGGTTCTCTTAAACTTATGAAGGGAACTTAACAGCAGTAAAATTGGGATAACTGAAGTTCCTTTTTCGCTTGCACTAGTATGGGTATGCTCTTTTTCTTGTACTTCCAGAATTGTTGCCTTATTACAGATTTTGATTTTTCTATGTGTGGTCAAGACCTTACATTTAGAGAAACAGAGAGGAGCTTCACTTTAAGAGAGCCTTTTTCCTTTGGCCATTGAGCTTTATGAATTATAATTTCACATTCTAGCATCCTGTGGAAATTGTTTGATCCATTGTGGTTTGTGTCCCAAAACTATTATGCACAATATCTTTCTCGTAATTGGTATCAGTCGATTATAAAGAGTGTTGGGTCATGATATTTTCCCTCTTTGGGCCGAGTAAGTTGGGCTCACTTATTTAATTAATCTATTGGGTCATCATTATTGAACCTTGAAAGTCATTGGGCCTAGTCACCATATTACTTCTATTTTAACCTTATAAGACCGGGCCGGTTCATTGGACTAACCCATTGGATCATTTAATATCTATTACTTTTGACTTGTAATGATGAAAAAGCATGACAGTTGACTAAGACACCTGCTAAGCATTAATGTGGATGGGATTATAGCCGGCCGGCGGCATAAACAGTGACCAAAGGTAGTGAGTAGGCTGCAGGCAGATGGCAGGACCCATCAGATGACGGGGGCTGTGTCAGAGATAGCGGGTGGCATGGTAAACCAGGCAAGAGAGTATAACCTATCAACCAAGTCTTCACAACCAGGTACGTTAACATTCACATACACACGCACAGAACTGAGGATTATTATCTATCTCAATACACTAGACATTATTATCCTCTATTGTTAACCTTGTGAACACGTATACTGACTCTCATGCCTGAGCTATCCCCCGGCGGTCCGGCCGTCAAGCTTGTGGTGTTTATCGTGTTTACTGTGCAGGATCAGGGCGTCTTACGTGATTGAAACGTTGGAGAAGATCTTGGCGTTAACATTGGCGCTAGAAGGAGGTCTGAGTTCTAGTGTCATTGAAATTTTCAATCACAATAGTTTAACCTACTTCGGAAGATGGTGAGGAGTAGATATGGTACGCAAGAAGGGCAGACGATGGCTGTTAGCTCGTCATTGCCTCGTATTTCAGTAAAGGATCGTCTGGGTCCTTCTAAAAGTGCTCACGAGAGCACGGCCTCTAAGCATAATTCGGGTGATCTCCGTCCGAAGATCCATGGTGGAACCGGACGGAGGTTGGTCTTTGATGCGGATAAGGGGCATGATCGTGGTTAGGGGAGAGCAGAGGGCTCGCCGACTAAGACTCATCGTCGTAGTGGTCAGGAGGACAGAGCTGCCAAGTTAGCAAGGATGGCATACAAAGCAGATAAAGCCTTGGAGGTTCTGTTAAAGCAGAGGGAAGACATAGCCGAGCAGATGCTTCGGGTGGAGGAATTAAGGGACGAAGCATCTAGCCATATTCAGTCCGAAAGACGGAGTAAGCATAAGGAGGTGCATCGGCGAGAGGGGAAAGAGCCGGAGCATTCCATACATGTGTCTAGGGATCGCTCTCATGGTAGAAGGAGATCGAGGAGCAGAACTCCCGTGGCCTCAAAGAAGGACTGGTGGTCGTTGGTTCTCAACATCGAGACGACGACAGGCGAAGGAGCAGGTCGAGGGAGGTCATGCCAGAAATCAGAAGAAGAGAGCATCAGCGTGACTATTCTCATCATGAGGATAGAGTTGTACGTCGGAGTAGATCCAGGAGCCCAACAAAGGCAGTAGGGTCGGCAGGAGGGGGTCGATCCACTCATAGACAGAATGTCATTCAGAAGAAAGAGGTCTCCTCGCAGCCCGAAAGTGTTGATTTCCTGGTGAAGGAGCTAAAAGAGCTCCGAAAGCAGTTGGCTGAGGTTCAACGGGAGAAGGACGCGCCGGGAAAAAAGGCATCACCTTTTTCCTCGGATATTCTTAAGGAGAAGGCAGATATCACCAAGAAGTTGCCTCGCATGGAAAGTTACGATGGGTCTGGGGATCCTTACGACCATAGCCAGGCGTTCGACCTGCTGATGGACTATTACGATTTCACCGATGCTGCCAAGTGCCACACATTTGTCACGACGCTGAGGAAAGATGCGAGGCAATTGATGGGGGCCTTACTGTCAGATTCAATTTCCTCTTGGACCGAGCTTTGTTATAAGTTCCATGCCCGTTTTGGGAGAAACCGAAGGAGAGGGAAGCCCACTGGTTCATTAGCACAGGTCCAACAGTTCACCAATGAGTCCTTGGGTCAATATATGAAGAGGTTCAGAGAAGCAGTTGGTCAGGTGTCCGACCTCAACGATCTCCAGGCCGTAGGTTTGTTTCAGAACGGGCTAGACCTGGTAAAGTCCAAAATGTTGGTGAAGAAGTTGATGTTCCACCATCCAAAGAGCCTGGCAGAAGCTTTTGACAAGGCAGAAGGTTATATTGTTGTGGAGGAGGCTATGAACAGTCTGAAGCGTCCCTCTTCGGATCAGTTAAAGGAGGTAGATGCTCCTAAGGCAGATGGCGATCAGAAAAAGGGGGGAGGATGTGACGCCCCCAAAACAGGTATATAACACCCATTCTGAGTCGCCAAATACATGGTACATAAAGCAAGCTACAACTTCAATAATACAAATGTCGTGTGAAATACGACAATACATACTGTGAGTTTAAATACAAATATTGTCTTCTAGACAATATCCACACGCAAATAAGTCCTCATTACAATTATTCAAACACTATTTTATAGAAATAGTGAGGACTGCTAAAACATCTTTCTAGAAACCTCACTCCATACCCCGACTCGATCCAGCTATGTTCTCACCTCCTGAGAAGAAAAATGGAACAAAAAGGAAAATGGTGAGCTCAACTAGCCCAGTAAAGAATATTATGACTAAGATAATATACAACAAATTATCGTTAGTCTTCAACAGGGAAAAATCTGATAGAATACAATAGACAACAAGTTTTAGATCAACAACTACAGCAGAAACAACAATCCATTAGAAGAGTCACGTAGAGGATGAATTCTACTATTTTCTGATATTTAAGAGTCCATCATCAATATTTTATCCATGTAACAACAATTAATATACATCTTTAATCATCTTTGCACTACAGGCCAAATATATTCATTTATATCACCGGTTGGTCATGTTCATCTCAACACATGTTCATCTTTGCACTACAGGCCAAAGATATTCATCAGTAATCATTTATCTTTGCACTATAGGCCAAATATATTCAATAATATCATCATTAAGGACTGAGGATGATGAAAAATATTTTTAAGAATGAATCCAGTGAGATAGAATGACAAATATTAGGGATTCGTATAACAGTTTTATCCAAGATCAATAATACTCCATAATAACCAATTTTGAAGCAGAATTCAAAAATAAAGATCAAAACATGAATACAATCAAAGATAGTAGTCAAAATAGAAATATTGGATAAAAAGGAAAATTTTCATTTTTCGGTGAATAGTGTCGTATTCGTGAATAGTGTCGTATACGTGAATAGTAACCCCGACACAACAAGTTCCAAATTTGATTAAAAAGTTCACCGATATTTCGGCATAATGATATTGAAGAAAATAATATCATTTAAGAAGAAAATAACATCCCTTACCTCAAAATAATCGTATTTCTGACTGAATTTCGAGTATAGTACTGACAGAAACTCGCACCGTATAGAAATACTCAAAGTATACTCACAAGAATACGCTCGATAATATAGAGAGAGAAAGAGAGAAAACTTATTTCTGATGTAATTTTCAATTCTAACTTAGCCCTCTATTTATAGAAAAATGCTTGAACGCCAAAGGAGACTAAAATAATAAATTAATATTATTTATTACAAATTCCTTACGCATGCTTACCTACCAATTCAGCCACCAGTCATCCTTGACCCAAATTAGCAGCCCACATGTGTTAGAATAAAAGTGGGTCCCACCCATAATTTAATAAAAATTATTTTATTTTTCGAAACTTCAACAATTCATAGAAAATAGACCGTTTATCAGAAAAATACTAATTTTATGTCCATTCTGCCTGAAATCGAATTCTCTACAACTTTGTAAAAGAAAGTTTTTCCAAATTCTCAACAGAAAATATCCGAAATCCATAAACGAATGATTTTTAATTCTTCCAATCCGACAAAATACTGATAAAACATCCTCAGCATTAATTCCTTCAATTATATCCACATAAAATAATATATTCATCAATTATATCCACATCAAATTAATATTTATTTATCATATGAATCAATAATTAATTATTCTTAAATAATATTACAGAATCACAATTATGACAACCAGACCGTTCCCAGGAAAGAGGGGGTTTTCTAATAAGGATTTCTCCTTACTGGCGCGCAATTAGATGACCAAACCTCTCCTTGACAGAACTTTCTAGACATTGCCAATAATGCTATCTAATAATATTATTCAAATAATATGAATTATTGTTCTGATAATGAGAAATACTGTGCAGTGACAATTATTAAAACAGTAATAATATAAACTAACAATGCAGCAATTATTGAATCAATATAATAAAATAATGAACAGTAACTACTGTAACAATTATTGAGTAGTGCTTTCTTACGTACGAATCAATAATTCAACCATAATGTGCAATACCGTGTGCTACTGTATAACCACGCATATTACTGTATTTTAACCACCAATTATCCAACAGTGTTAACGTTAAAATTATGTCGTTGTTTATAAAAACCCAAATTTGTCATTTTCTTCATCCGGCCGTTATTCTGTTATGGGGCTCACAATTGACTGCGCCGTCGTACGAATATTCCCGACTAAAAGAATATTCCACGATCAAACGAATATTCCCCACTTGTTTATTTTGTAAAAAATTTCACATTTCACCCATAACCAAAGTATTATATCAAATTAACACCTTATTATTTTAAAATAATGAATAGAGGAAAATTTAATTTATTTATAATAAGTTGGGGTCTTACAACCTCCCCTCCTTATAAAATTTCGTCCTCGAAATTGACGTACGTACCTGGTGTTTCGAACAGGTGAGGGTACCTCGCTTTTATTTCTGATTCCAACTCCCATGTCATTTCCTCAATTGCATGGTTTCTCCACAAAACCTTAACTTGTGGTATAACCTTCGTGCGTAAGACATGCTCTTTCCTATCCAAAATCTTAACAGGTATTTCCTCGTATGTTAAATCTTCAGTTATCTCTTCTGGCTCTAACGCAATAATGTGGTTCGGGTCTTTCACATATTTACGAAGCATAGATATGTGGAATACATTATGAATACGAGACATACTTGGAAGTAACGCGAGTCTATAGGCTACATTTCCTATTCGGTCAAGAATCTCAAATGGACCAACAAATCTTGGATTGAGCTTTCCTCTCTTTCCAAATCTTGTAACTCCCTTCCATGGAGCAACACGTAACAGTACATGATCCCCAATATTAAACTCTACGTCCTTTCTATGAAGATCAGCATAACTCTTTTGTCGATCTTGTGAAGTTTTAATGCGTTGTCGAATCATTTGGATCTTTTATGTAGTCATGCGTACTAATTCTGGTCCCAACAACGTTGTTTCTCCCACCTCATCCTAACATACTGGAGATCGACACTTTCGTCCATACAATGCCTCAAATGGAGCCATGCTTATACTTGCTTGATAACTGTTGTTGTAGGAGAATTCCACCAATGGCAAGTACTTATCCCAACTTCCTTTAAAATCTAGGACACAAAGTCTTAATAGATCTTCGAGGGTTTGAATAGTCCTCTCTGATTATTCGTTCGTTTGAGGATGGTATGCCGAACTGAATCGTAAATCCGTGCCCATAGCTTTCTGCAAGCTAACCCAAAATCGTGAAGTGAATCTTGGGTCACGATCCGAAACTATGGATACTGGTATACCATGCAATCTCACAATCTCATTCACGTACATACGAGCAAGTCGTTCAAGGGAATAAGTCTCATGTATCGGTAAGAAATGGGCAGACTTGGTTAATCTATCAACAATAACCCAAATAGCATTTATGCCTTGAGAAACCGTGGGAAGACCTGTAACGAAATCCATTCTAATGTGATCCCACTTCCATTCCGGAATCTCAAGTGGTTTCAATGGACCTTTTGGCATTTGATGCTCCGCCTTTACATGTTGACAAGTTAAACACCTCGAGATAAACTCCACGATCTCTCTCTTCATATTGTTCCACCAAAATATATGTCGAATATCATGATACATTTTGGTACTCCCAGGATGGATTTCAAACGGGGTGTTGTGTGCCTCCATCATGATTCTATGCTTCAAGTCAGAATCGTTCGGAACGCAAAGTTGAGAGTTGAATCGAAGTATTCCTTCTTCATCTATTCTTGCTTCTGGAATAGCACCTTCTTGCACTTTCTTCTTCATTTGTATCAGCCCCAGGTCCGTAGCTTGAGCAGCTTTAACTTTATCAATTAAAGTCGGTTCTACTCGTATATTCACCATCATCATGTGGGTCCCTGGAGTCTTTAATTCTACCTCCATCCTTTGCAAGTCATACAAAATGGGCCTTTGCATTGACAATATTGCACTCGTACTCGCATATGATCTTCTACTCAATGCGTCAGCTACTACGTTCGCTTTTCCAGGATGATATTGAATAGTATGATCGTAATCTTTTAACAGCTCAAGCCAATGTCGTTGTCGCATGTTGAGTTCTTTTTGGGTGAAGAAATATTTGAGGCTTTTATGGTCCATATAAATCTCCACTTTCTCCCCATACAAGTAGTGTCTCCATATCTTCAACGCGAATACGACTGCTGCCAACTCCAGATCATGAGTAGGATAATTCCTCTCATATTCTTTGAGTTGTCGTGAGGCATAGGCTATGACTTTCCCATGTTGCATGAGAACACATCCTAACCCCTTGCCAGAAGCATCGTTGTAGATAACAAATTCATCCGAACCAGATGGTATTGTCAGAACAGGTGCCGAAATGAGTCTCCTCTTGAGCTCCTAGAAGCTCTTCTCGTATTCCTCGCTCCATACAAATTTTGCATCCTTTCGAGTCAGCTGAGTTAACGGAGTAGCGATTCAAAAAAATCCTTCCACGAATCTCCGATAATAACCAGCTAAGCCCAGAAAGCTACGCACTTCGGTCACCGACTTTGGCTGCTCCCAACTTTGTATTGCTTCAATCTTCACCGGGTCCATAGATACTCCATGTTTTGACACCACGTGCCCAAGGAATGCTATTTCCTCAAGCCAGAACTCACATTTCTTCAGCTTTCCATAAATCTTGTGTTCACGAAGTCTTTAAAGTACTATCTTCAATGGTGCTCATGATCTTCACGGCTTTTAGAATAGATGAGGATGTCATCAATAAAGACAACAATGAATTGATCCAAATATTCCTTGAATACACAGTTCATCATATCCATGAAAGCAGCTGGAGTATTAGTCAATCCAAAAGACATGACTAAGAATTTATAATGCCCGTACCGAGTTCTAAAGGTAGTCTTTGGAATATCCTCAGTTTTAATATTCAGCTGATGATATCCAGAACGAAGATCAATCTTTGAAAAGAATTGTGCTCCTTGCAACTAGTCAAACAGGTCATCAATGCGAGGCAGTGGATACCTATTCTTGATGGTGACATGGTTTAATTCTCGGTAGTCAATACAAAGTCGCATACTCCCGTCTTTCTTCTTTACGAATAAAACAGGAGCACCCTAAGGAGATGTACTAGGACGAATGAAATCGATGTCTAACAATTCCTATAGTTGGACTTTTAACTCCTGAAGTTCAATAGGAGCCATTCGATATGGGGTTTTAGAAATGGGTTTTGTACCCAGTTCAAGATCAATAAAGAATTCAACTTCACGTTCCGGGGGTAGACCGGGAAGTTCTTCTGGAAATACATCAGGAAATTCTTTAACACCAGAAATATTATCCAAATCTGACTTGTCTCTGTTCAAATCCATAACATGGTCTAAGAAAGTTTGGCATCTGCTTTTCAATAAACGAATAGCTTTGTGGCTTGATATGACAGTGACTGATTTTAGTGGTTTAGTGGTTTGAATTTGTATGACAGGTTGGTTAGGAATATGAAAACTAACAACCTTACGAAAAAAATCAATTTTGGCATGATGAGTGGTTAACCAATCAATTCCTAAAATCACATCAAAAACAAGTATCTTTAAAGAGATAAGATCCACAGGTAATGTGATAGTGCCAACTTGGATCATGCAAGATTTATAAACTGTAGATGTAACGAAGGTTTCACCCAACGGAGTTTCAACAGATAAATCAAAATCTAATTTCTCCGGAGTCAAGTTTAAACGTTGAGCACAAGCAGGAGAGATAAAAGAATGGGTAGAACCGGTATCTAGTAAGGTATAAACTTCGCAAGAATTCAAGATTAGCTTACCCGTGATCACTTCGTTTGGGTTCCTCACATTTTGGCCAGTCACAACAAACGCTCTTCCAGGAACCGCTGATTTCGCCTTATTTGGGACAGCCCTTGGAATCACCACTCCCGCTGAACTTGGTTTCGCTATGGTACAATCTCGAGCGATGTGGCCTTCCTTTTCACAGTTGTAACATACCTTGGATTGTTGTGGACAGTTTGGGCTGATATGTCCCTCCTTCCCGTATTTGTAACATCTAACTGGCGGTCGTTCTCCTCCCCTAGAATTTGTTGTTGGTGTTGGTGCTGCTGCTGATGTCTTCCCGTCATTGTTGAATCTTCTCTTTCTGAAATTTCCACTTGAGTCACCTCTTCTATTATCATGTCCACGATAACCACCTGAGTGGTTACCACCTTTGTCCGTATTCTTCCTTCCTCGCTGGTTATCATCGTTCTGATGACTGCTGTCATCGATATGACCCTGGTTGTGGTCCCTCGGTTGAGTATACTCGCTATCTCACTCTAACAACTGAACCTTGTTTACAACATCTGAATATAAAGAAAATTTATGAGATATAAGGTCTTGACGAATCTCGAGTTTTAAACCTCTCAGAAACATCCGCGTCATGCGTTCCTCATTCTCCACCAAATGAGGTGCAAACCTGGACAACTCTGTGAACTTTGCCTCGTATTGAGACACCGTCATGTTATTCTGTTAGAGTCTAATAAACTCTACCTCTTTCATATGACGAATACTTTTAGAAAAGTACTTGTCATTGAAAAGTTTCTGAAATCTTTCCCAAGACATGTTGAGTGCATTTGGTTGGGTAAGCTTTACAGATTCCCACCTGTAATTTGCTTCACCACGAAACATAAAGGTAGCGAATAGAACCTTCTGTTCTTCCTTGCATCCCAATACATCGAATATCTTGGTAATTTGCTTGACCCATGTTTTTGCCATGATCGGATCCGGTTTTCCCTTAAATTCTGGTGGTCCCAACTCCTTAAACTGCTTGGCTGTGATAGACCGCGCGTTGCCATCACTTCCACCCGTATTTTGTACACGAGTCTCCCTCGTCTGATTTTAAATGATCTGCAAAAAGCTCCTAAACATTCCATCGTTCATCGTTTGCTCGGTAGTGTTGTTTACAAGAAGAATATTGCCTTCCTGTTGCACGTTCTCCTGGTTTGTGACTAAAGGTTACTCCACAGTCTCGTACACTCCATTGTTAATGTTCTCAGCAGCCATTCTTAAATACTGCCATAAAACAAGGGTTAATTAAACATATCACATAATATCTCTATATTATGACCAACCAACAAATAAGCTTAGTAGGACACACTAGCAAAGGATTTACTCATCTCTCCCCTCCTAGTTCTATTCCCCGATCTCCGCCAGAGACCATATCCCTAAGCTTTGATACCAACTGTGACGCCCCCAAAACAGGTACACAACACCCATTCTAAGTCGCCAAATACATGGTACATAAAGCAAACTACAACTTCAATAATACAAATGTCGTGTGAAATACGACAATACATACAGTGAGTTTAAATACAAATATTGTCTTCTAGACAATATCCACACGTAAATAAGTCCTCATTACAATTATTCAAACACTATTTTACAGAAATAGTGAGGACTGCTAAAACATCTTTCTAGAAACCTCACTCCATACCCCAACTCGATCCTACTATGTTCTCACCTCCTGAGAAGAAAAATGGAACAAAAAGGAAAAGGGTGAGCTCAACTAGCCCAGTAAAGAATATTATGACTAAGATAATATACAACAAATTATCGTTAGTCTTCAACAGAGAAAAATCTGATAGAATACAATAGACAAGTTTTAGATCAACAACTACAGCGGAAACATCAATCCATTAGAAGAGTCACGTAGAGGATGAATTATTCTATCTTCTAATATTTAAGAGTCCATCATCAATATTTTATCCATGTAACAACAATTAATATACATCTTTAATCATCTTTGCACTACAGGCCAAAGATATTCATTTATATCACCGGTTGGTCATGTTCATCTCAACACCTGTTCATCTTTGCACTACAGGCCAAAGATATTCATCAGTAATCATTTATAATTGCACTACAGGCCAAAGATATTTAATAATATCATCATTAAGAACTGAGGATGATGAAAAATATTTTTAAGAACGAATCTAGTGAGATAGAAGGACAAATATTAGGGATTCGTATAACAGTTTTATCCAAGATCAATAATACTCCATAATAACCAATTTTGAAGCAGAATTCAAAAATAACGATCAAAACATGGATACAATCAAAGATAGTAGCCAAAATAGAAATCTTGGACAAAAAAGAAAATTTTTATTTTTCATTGAATAGTGTCGTATTCATGAATAGTGCCGTATACGTGAATAGTAACCCCGACACAACATGTTCCAAATTTGATTAAAAATTTCACCAATATTTTGGCATAATGATATTGAATAAAATAATATCATTTAAGAAGAAAATAGCATCCCTTACCTCAAAATAACCGTATTTCTGACTGAATTTCGGGTATAGTGCTGACAGAAACTCGCATCGTATACCAACACTCAAAGTATACTCACAAGAATACGCTCGATAATATAGAGTGAGAAAGAGAGAAAACTTATTTCTGGTGTGATTTTCAATTCTAACTTAGCCCTCTATTTATAGGAAAATGCTAGAACGCCCAAAGAGACTAAAATAATAAATTAATATTATTTATTACAAATTCCTTACGCATGCTTACCTACCAATTCAGCCACCAGCCATCCTTGACCCAAATTAGCAGCCCACATGTGTTAGAATAAAAGTGGGTCCCACCCATAATTTAATAAAAATTATTTTATTTTTCGAAACTTCAACAATTCATAAAAAATAGACCATTTATCAGAAAAATACGAATTTTATGTCCATTCTGCCTGAAATCAAATTCTCTACAACTTTGTAAAAGAAAGTTTTTCCAAATTCTCAACAGAAAATATCCGAAATCCATAAACGGATGATTTTTAATTCTTCCAGTCCGACAAAATACTGATAAAACATCCTCATCATTAATTCCTTCAATTATATCCACATAAAATAATATATTCATCAATTTTATTCACATCAAATAATTATTTCTTTATCATATGAATTAATAATTAATTATTCTTAAATAATATTACAGAATCACAATTATAACAACCAGACCGTTCCCAGGAAAGAGGGGGCTTTCCAATAAAGATTTCTCCTTACTGGCGCGCAATTAGATGACCAACCTCTCCTTGACAGAACTTTCTAGACATTGCCAATAATGCTATCTAATAATATTATTCAAATAATATGAATTATTGATTTGATAATGAGAAATACTGTGCAGTGACAATTATTGAAACAATAATAATATAAACTAGCAATGCAACAATTATTGAATCAATATAATAAAATAATGAACAGTAACTACTGTAACAATTATTGAGTAGTGTCTTCTTACGTACGAATCAATAATTCAACCATACTGTGTAATACCGTGTGCTACTGTACAACCACGCATATTACTGTATTTTAACCACCAATTATCCAACAGTGTTAACGGTAAAAATTATGTCGTTATTTATAAAAACCCAAATTTGTCATTTTCTTCATCCGACCGTTATTCTGTTATGGGGCCCACAATTGACTGCGCCGTCGTACGAATATTCCTGACAAAAAGAATATTCCACGACCAAACGAATTTTCCCCACTTGTTTATTTTGTAAAAAATTTCACATTTCACCCATAACCAAAGTATTATATCAAATTAATACCTTATTATTTTAGAATAATGAATAGAGGAAAATTTAATTTATTTATAATAAGTTGGGGTCTTACAGAGGATATAACGATCGACCAGAGGGCAGTTCGAAGAAGTTCAATAACTCATGGCGACAGGGGGGGTAGCCGTCTACCTGCATCCGCCTCGAAGGTGAATAAGGTTTACACCAAGCTGAACACGGTTAAGTCGGTGATTTTAAACCAGATCAGGAATCCGCCATTCTATGAGCCGCCTCATGACCACATCAAGCCAAGGCAGGGCAATACCCAAAAATATTGTGGCTACCAACAAGCCGCTGGTCACGATACTAATGAATGTTGCAATTTGAAAGATTTCATTGAGAGGAAGATTCAAAATGGTTTGCTAGTTCAGTACGTGGCCGGGAGGGACCAACAAAGTCAACAGAATGTCGATCGTACTGTTCAGATAGTTCAAATGGTGCCACCCGTTCACAATGCTCCAATACCACCGCCAAGGCACGTCGTTGGTGTAATAACAGGCGAGATAGCAGGAAAGTTGGCAGGGAAGAAGAGGAGAGGATATTTGGATTCGGTCATGTCTGTGGCAGGTGTTCCCCCGAAGAACGATAGACCATTTCCTGGAACTATTATTTCTTTCACCGGTGCAGATTATCCCTCGGAACCTATCGAGCCGCATGAGGGAGCGTTGCTGATCACATCACAGGTGGGTTCGGTAGATGTGAAACGCATGATGATAGACAACGGGTCTTCTGTAGACATTTTATATGCCCATGCTTATCAGAGGATGCATCTTGATGGGTGGAAGATGGAGGTCGGGCAGAAGGCTCCTTTATATAGTTTAAGCAACGATCCGGTCAGAGTTGCAGGCACCATCGAACTCCCAGTAATCTTTGGCACAGCTCCTCAACAGGTAGAAATAATATGTAAATTTTATGTTGTGCATATAGATTCGGCTTACAACGCCATATTAGGAAGGCCTACACTGACCGCTCTCCAAGCGGTAACTTCCATCACTCACTTCAAAATCAAGTTCCCCACGGCACATGGAGTCGGAGAAGTGGCAGGGGACTTAGATCTAGCCAGACGATGTTATAGAAATGCGGTTATTTCCTCTGGAGTGGGGGTCAGCAAACAAAAACAAATCATGGCAATTGAGATCGAGCCCTTCACTGAAAGCAGCAGCTCGGAGCCATTGGTGATTCCTGCAGGAGAGACGGAAGAGATCGAGCTAGTCCTTGGAAAGCCAAAAAAGACAGTGAAAATTGGTTCGGGTCTGCCAGAACCTCTTCGGACAAACCTCATGGAGCTCCTTCGATGCTATGTGGATATTTTTACTTGGGAACCACAAGATATGCCAGGAATTAGCCAGAAGGTTGCTGAGCACAGACTGGAGGTGGACCCATCGAAGAAGCCAGTTCGGCAAAAAAGGCGAGTCTTTGCACCTGAGCGTTAGAGAATCATTAGGAGATCGCCAAGCTGTTGGCTGCTGACTTCATCTACGAAATTGATTACCCGGAGTGGATGGCTAATGTGGTGTTGGTGCAGAAGCAGAATGGAAAGTGGCGGGTTTGCATCGATTACACCGACCTGAATAAAGCTTGTCTGAAGGACTTTTATCCTCTGCCCCATATCGACCAGCTCATCGATGCCACTTTGGGGTATGCATTACTAAGCTTTATGGATGCTTTTTCAGTTTATCACCAAATATCCATGTGCAAGAAGGACATTCCGAAGACTGCATTTATTACACACTGTTCGGTGTACGTCTACAAGAAGATGACCTTTGTCCTTATAATGCTGGAGCCACTTACCAGAGAATGATGAACTTCATCTTCAACAGGCAACTAAGGAGAAACATGGAGGTCTATGTAGATGACATGATCGTGAAGAGTATGCAGGTTCAGAAGCACTTGAACGATATGGAGGAATGCTTTTAGACTGTCCGTCACCGCAAGTTGAGGCTTAATCCAGTAAAGTGTACCTTCAGACTCGGTGCAGGGAAGTTCCTGGGGTATCTGGTCAGTCAGAGGAGAATTGAAGCCAATACGGAGAAGATCCAAGCCATTCTTGACATGAAGACTCCTCAGTCGTTCAAAGACGTCCAACGTCTGACTGGCAGGATTGCAGCTCTGAGAAGGTTTATGTCGAAGTCTGCGGAGAGATGCTTGCCGTTCTTCGACACATTGAAGGGGTCGAAGAATGCGAAGACGTTTCAGCGGACTTTGGAGTGTGAGGACGCCTTCCAAGGCATAAAGACATATCTGTCTTCTGCTCCTTTATTGGTGAAGCCTGTCCCAGTAGAGACCTTATATTTGTACCTTACAACAAGTTCGTTGGCAGTTGGAGCAGTGCTAGTTCGGGAGGTCAGTGGGAAGCATCATTTAGTTTATTATGTCAGTCACGTCCTACGAGATGCTGAAACCAGGTACCCAAATATTGAAAAATTTGCTTTTGATTTGATAACTGCTAGTATAAAGCTTTGGCAATATTTTCAAGGTTGGCTCCTGGTCGTCTACACAGATCAGCCATTGAAGAAGGTGATGAGCAAGTCGGAGGTCTCGGGGAGGTTGGCAGCATGGACGATGGAATTGTCCCAATTTTTTGTCGAATACCATCCCCGAACCGCTATCAAAGGTCAGGCCTTGGCCGATTTTATGGTGGAATGTTCGTTCACCGAACCAGATGCCGAGCTGCCAGAGGCTGAGACGTCTGATTGATCGGTTGCTGTTCTACAACACGGTCATAATGCATGGACGCTGTATGCAGATGGGTCCTCTACGGCGAATGTTAGTGGGGCAGGGATTATCTTGACAAGCCCGGAGGGATTCAAGGTGCAGCAAGCCATCAGGTTTGGGTTCAAAGCAACAAACAATGAGGCCGAGTATGAAGCAGTGCTAGCAGGAGTTTGACTGTTAAAGAGTCTAGAAGTTCAGAAGCTGATCATTTACAGTGACTCTCAGTTGGTCGTCAAACAACTGTCGGGAGATTATGAAGCTCGCAGGACCAGGATGATAAAGTATCTGGCAGAATTAAAAGACCGACTTCAGTACTTCGCTTCTTATGAGTTTCAGAGCATAGAGCATAACGACAATTCCATTGCCGATGCACTGTCAAAGCTGGCCACTACGGATGCAAATGTGTATCGAGCGATCTAACTGCTGGATGACTCCATACATCGAATATTTGGTAGATGGCGTCTTTTCTTCTGATCAGATGCTGGCAAAGAAGATCAAGTACAAGAGTGCCAACTTCGTTCTTATTGACGGGGATCTTTATCGAAGGGCATTTTCATCACCACTATTGAAGTGGCTGGTTCCGTCTGAAGCTGAGTATGCCCTTTGGGAGATTCATGAAGGCATTTATGGCGATCACATGGCTGCTAAGTCGTTGGCGTACAAAGTTCTTCGGCAAGGGTACTACTGGCCAACGATCTTCAAGGAAGTTACCGAGTATGTGAAGAAGTGTGAGAAATGTCAGCTCAACAGTCTGATCCCACATCAGCCACCAGAAGAGCTATACTCGATTTTATCTCCTATACCCTTTGTTGTATGGGGGGTTGATATACTGGGTCCATTGCCGAAAGCGAAAGGGCAGGTCAGCTTCGTAATAGTTGCTATTGATTACATGACCAAGTGGGTAGAGGCGAAGCCACTTTGGTTGATAATAGAGCAGGAATGTTTGAAGTTCATGAAAGAGTCCATAATATTTCGCTTCGGAATTCCCAAAGTGGTGATATCAAATAATGGACGGTAGTTCGTGGGATCAAAATTTGAAGGATTTTTGAAGGAGCTGGGGTTTCAGCATAAGAAGACTTCGGTGGCTCATCCTCAGTCGAACGGGCAAGTCAAGGTGACCAACAGGATGCTGCTGAATGAGATCAAGCACAGACTGGATGAAGCTAAAGGAAGATGGCCAGAAGAACTGCTCAGCATGTTGTGGGCTTACCGGACTACAACGAGGACCACCACAGGGGATTCACCCTTTCGATTGGCCTATGGTACTGATGCCTTAGTCCCAATCGAAATCAGATCTCCAACTCTTCGGGTCAGTTAATTCAAAGAGATCTACAATGACGAAGGACTAAAGTCTAACTTAGATCTTCCAGAAGAAGTCAGAGAGGTAGCTTTGCTCAAATTGGCTGCTTATCAACGAAGAGTAGCCAAGCATTACAACAAAGGGGTCAAACTTTGCAGATACGAAATAGGACACTTCGTCCTCAGAGAAGCCGAAGCATCTACGCCTCAAAACATAGGAAAATTAGTGCCGAACTGGGAAGGGCCGTATGAGGTGATCGAAGTACCAAAGCCAGGGACTTATCGTTTAAAAGCATTAGATGGATCCGAGATCAAGAACACTTGGCATGCAGGCAGGATTTGAAATTATTTCTAGTAGATATCAAGTCAGTTTACCAAGAAGTCTGTACATGATTGTTCACCATCAATAAAAGTTTACTTTTTCAAAACTGATCCTCTTCTTATCTGTCCTAAGTTCACAATGGTGTAAGGAGGTATGGTTGGACTTGCTGGCCATTCGATGGTAGCCCATTTATTTGTTGCCCAGCGTGGTAGACAAATCCTATGTTCCTTTATATTGCTTTTACCGAGGGCGGTAAATCAATAGTTCACCGAAGAAAAGAGGACGGGTTGGACTCGCTGACCATTCGATGGTAGCCTCTTCGGCAGGAGTGTTCCTATGAATTTGTTATACCCTGTATGGTAGACAAATTATGTGATCCTTTTAATTTTGATTTGCCGCGAGTGGTAAAAAAAATGCACTAGAGTAAGGAGGTATGGTCGGACTTGCTGGCCATTCGATGGCAGCCTTATTGTCAGGAGTGTTCCTATGAATTTGTGACCCAGTGTGGTAGATAAATTATGTGATCCTTAAATCTTGGTTCCTATATAATTGTTTCACCCCATGTGGTAAACAAATTCTGTGATCCTTATATCTTGGTTCCTATATATAATTGTTTCACCCCGAGTGGTAAACAAAATTCTGATGGTACAAAGAGGATCAGCCAAATTCATCTGGCACATGACCGATCTCACACTTCGGAAACGATAAGTATACATTACTTCATTTTGTTCAAGTGTTGAGTTCAGTTCATTCAATTCAGTTCATTAAATTCTATCCATTAAATTTAGTTCACTTCATTTTATTCTTAACGGTCATATGCCCTAACTAGTTCACAATCTAAGCTCGGTTCATTCAAGACCATTGGTACTGAATAATTGACAAGAAACGAAAAGCATCATGCAGAAGTCATGACATAGAAAGCTAAAATTTAAACCATTCGATCTATTCATTCATATTGACAAACACGTTGTGCAAAAACATAAATTCTAACGTAATTTCAGAACAATAAAAGTCCCGATAAAAGTTTTTAAAACAAAATCCTTAAATAATTTCCAAAATAATAAAAAAAATTCACAGATATTCTTGAATAAAACTCAAGAAAAATAAGAGCATTCACTTCAGACATCATCCTCGCCATCTTAAGAGTCGAGCAAGGATGGATTCATGTTAGGTGCAATCAACTTCTCCTTGCCACGACTCCGGCAGAGCTCATAGCTTTCAGAATATATCTTTCATGATCTCTCCGTTAATCTCATCCGAGTTCCGATACTCTTCACAGATCTGCTTGCGAAGGTCATCGGTTAGAGGAGGCCCAAGGTCCTGAAGAGCCTTGAGTTCTCGGATCTCTTCTTCAAGCTTCTGGCGCTTATTCAGATGATGAGTTTCTGGTAGCTCTAACTTCTGGATTGTTTTAGTCAAGATCTTAGCATAAGCCTTTAGCTCTTTGATCTTCTCCATCCTTATTTCGTTCCTCTGAACCAAGTCAACATTCATCTTGATGATCTCCTTATATTGTGCTTTAGTTGACTTCAGTTCTTTATTGGATGTTTTCGCATCTCCTCTGGCTTGGACCAACTCTTTCTGAAGACCCTCATTCGTGTGAAGAACGCTCTCACGTTGAGTCCTTTCCCGAGCCAGATCAGACTTCAGGATGACATTCTCCTTCCTCATTACCTCTTCTTCGGATTCAGCTTCGATAGACCTTGGACGCAGACGTCTGAATACAGCATTCGCCTGCACACGTCCAGTATTATTTGATCAGTTTCCGATGTATAAGTATGAAGATAAATACAAAAATAAAGGAGAGAACCATTTACCTTCGCCAGGTAGCTCATGCCTTAGCTAAGCAAATCCCCGTTCGAACTGTTCCCGAATCGATGGTCATCGGTTTCACAAATGAAGGCGTCAAACATTTGAAAAGGAAAGTTAGCATTAAATTGGGGCCACATGGTTGGAGAGGCCATAGCATCATGCTGAAATTCAGAGGTTGACTATCTTGGAGGAGAAGGCATGGTTTGATTGCGAATTGGCGAGGGATCCACATGTATATTTTTCGGAGAGGGAGATCGAACAGGATTAGGTTCGTGGACTGGTGAGGGAGCCGAGGATGAACCTTGATGGCTATCTGATGGATGTTTCCTTTTTCGAGATAGAAGGGAGACAGACCTAACCAGTTCATCATCAGGCACTTGAATTTCTGTTGGGACTAATGGGGGAATGTCAGCCGAAGACGATAGAACTCGGAGCTCATCGGCAGTCAAAGGGGTAATCTTTGTCCTTATCTTCTTAGCACGGAGAACCTTCGCCCGATCGTGGAGAGGTATATCAAGCAGGCTTCTCTTAATCGGGACAGATTCGGAAGGTGCAGAGCTAGGGTTGGATGAGGGGGTTGCTTGTGGAATTGCTTCAGGAATTGTTTCCGGACCACTTTCAAGATTTATTTCCGGCTGGGTGGATTTGGATTTCTTGGCGGCTATCTTCCTTCTCTGAGGTTTGAGAGATTCTTCAGGAACGATGGGTTCGTCAGTTTGGGGTTCGTCGTTCTGAAGAGAGACATTGGGTGGATCGGTGATGGGAGGATTAGTTCGGGAAGATTCTTCAGTCGGAGGCTCTTCACTTGCATCTGTAATCTTCCCTACCAAAAAGTCTTCCAACTCTCTTACTTTTGAAGAAGTTGGTTTGATCAAAGACACTGCAAATAACCATGTATCAGAACCCATGTAACTTAAATATCTCAAAAAACTGTGTTACAAAGTTGTTCGAAACTTATATTTATGGTCATATAACCAGGCTTGCTTAGTCAAAAGTGCAAAACTCCATTCCTTCGGAGGAATCTTCTTCAAAAAATCTATCATTTCCTTCACACGTTCTTCGGGGATATCTCCAAAATCAGCAGAGATCTGATCAGAGATATTCCAATCAGGAAGAGAAGAGATTTCGGGTCCTGCAACAAAAAACCATTTTTTGTGCAAACCCTTGTTGCTTGAAGGGGTATCCATCAGGGGTCTCTTCTCAAAACTGGCGTTGGGTCGAGGAGACTGTTTGCTCAACATTTTGAAACCTCATTCTCGGGATCTACCGGCTGAGAAGAGGGTGAAGAAGATGTCGACAGATGGAGGAATCCCTAGTTCGTGATAGAAGGTAATGAATGCCAGAATGTGGATGTAGGAATTAGGCACCAACTGGGCAAAAACCACTCCTATGAATCCTAGGAGGGTAACGACGAAGGCGTGGAGGGGTAGACGAATCCCCTTTTCAAGAAAAGTAACTAGAATAGCGACCCAACCATCTGGTCGATGATACATGCGTTCTTCAGGAGCAGGAGCCCTTATAGCGTACATATCCGGAATCTGATAGCGAGTCCGGAGGATACGTATCTCAGATTCCGTAACAGTGGAGGGGGTATTGGCATGATGAAACTGTTCCCCATCCTTGAAGAAGTCGGAAGGAGGCAGAGAAGGGATCAAGGGCGGATTCTTTCCCATGGTTGCTGTGGATTGGGGATTTGAACTCGAACCCTATTGGTTAGGGTTTGGATTGGGAGAAATGGTGCAAACGGGAGTCACGCGAAGGGGAGAATTTTGGTTAGAGTTCACAGTCACCATTGTTGAGACTTTGTAAAACAGAGAAGGAAGTTCTGGGAAGGAGAAGAAAGCTCAAAGGTTCAAAGTTCAAATTGGCAGGTAAAACTGTCAAAATTGGTAAAGTTTATCTTTTATACTGACGGTTACACGAGTTATGAAGGCGGTACATTAAATGTTAGTAATGATGAGAATTCGAATGGGAAGCGTCCGGATGAATTCTTAGACATTTTATCAGATTGGGCTTCTCGGTTAGATTTCCGATTTTTAGACCGTCTTGTTCAATTTCAATCCTTTATTGACTGGGCCTTTTACTCTGGACATTCAGCCATTCCCTATCTCATCTTATGGACCAAATTGGGTATGTCTCAATTACTTTCTGTTATGGGCCTTTAGTAAATTCTAATATCACGGACCATTTATAGTTTTCTATTAAACATTTTGTTCAACAAAAAACTAGGGGGGCAATGTTGGGTCATGATATTTCCCCTCTTTGGGTCGAGTAAGTTGGGCTCACTTATTTAATTAATCTATTGGGCCATCACTATTGAACCTTGAAAGTCATTGGGCCTAGTCACCATATTACTTCTATTTTAACCCTATAAGACTGGGCCGGTTCATTGGACTAACCCATTGGATTATTTAATATCTATTACTTTGACTTGTAATGATGAAAAAGCATGACAGTTGACTAAGACACCTGCCAAACATTAATGTGGATGTGATTATAGCCGGTCGGTGGCATAAATAGTGACCAAAGGTAGTGAGTAGGCTGCAGGCAGGCGGCAAGACCCATCAGATCACGGGGGCTGTGTCAAAGGTAGTGGGTGGCACGGTAAACCAGGCAAGAGAGTATAACCTATCAACCAAGTCTTCACAACCAGGTACGTTAACATTCACATACACACGCACACAACTAAGGATTATTATCTCTCTCAATACACTAGACATTATTATCCTCCATTGTTAACCTTATAAACACGTATACTGACTCTCACGCCTGAGCTATCCCCCGGCGGTCCGGCCGTCAAGCTTATGGTGTTTATCGTGTTTACTGTGCAGGATCAGGGCGTCTTACGTGATTGGGACGTTGGAGAAAATCTTGGCGTTAACAAAGAGAAATATAGCCAATTTACAGCTTGATACTATATCTTAACAAAAATGCTTTTCATGAATTCGTAGATCTGATTACATACCACAGCTATATTAAGTTGTTTCGTTCTCTTCTGAATCATTGATTCATATGCAGTAGTTCTTATAAGTTGCTTGTCCCTTATGAATCATGGATATATTATATTTGGTACCAAAGACTAGTACTGTAATCTAGCAACAAAGCTGTACTTTTGTGTTTCTTTTTGTAATTATCCCATTTATATTTCTTCATATATTTTCTACATTGCTAACTTCTCTTTGACATTGTAAATAATAAATTAGAGTTATATCAAATATTAAACACGTCAGAAGCGGGCTGATGCAAAGATAGCTCTTAATTAAGAATCTCCACTTCAATGGCAGGTCCTCCAAAATTTTTGAGGTCGACGACATTTCTATTCCGATTTGATCAAAATCCTTGGTGATATTTTGCTTTTACATTTCATCTCTTTATTTTTTTTTGTAGTAAAATTGTGTTATGTATTTATTAGATAATTAAATACAACAGATTGTAATATTCTTGTAATTAGTTGTAATCCCATAATTCTTGTAATTAGTATCTTTGTAATTAAGTGTAATCTCATAATTCTAGTAATTAGTGTCCTTGTAATTAATTGTAATATCATAATTCTAGGATAGTTTCCTATTTAGGTACTTGGACAACACTCAATCTTATGTGTGTGTGTATATGTGTGTGTGTGTGTGTGTATATATATATATATATTCATTTGTAATCAATGAAAAAGTCAAATCATTGTTTTCAATATTTCTCTCTCTATTTTCTACATGGTATCAGAGCACCTACGTTCCTGACATGTTTTCTTCCTCCTTTTTTTTCTTGCTCATAGTTCTTCTTCAACCAAAATGGCTTCTGAAGACACTTTTGTATCTTTCACTGCTTACCACCATTCAAAATACCCAAGACCCAAATAATCTTTTTGTTACCATCAACACTTCAAACATCACAAAACTGACCACCACCAATTACATCATGTGAAACCTCCAAATTTGAAGTCTATTAGAAGGATATGATCTCTATGGTTTTCTTGACGAGTCTCATCCCAGTCCCATAGCAAAAATCATTACTAAAGGTAAGTTTGCTCCAAATCCAGCTTACATAACATGGAAGCACCAAGATCATCTTCTCTTCAGTGCACTCCTTCGTTCAGATTCTCTACCTATTCAACCTCTTCTTGCCCGCACTACCACCTCTCAAGAAGCCTGGACCACCTTAGCTAACACCTATGATAAACCTTCTCGTGGTCACATCAAAAAAATTAAGGACCAATTGAAGCACTATGCCAAGGGTTCCAAGACGATCTCCGAATATATGCAATTTATAAAGAACAGGGCTGATGAACTTTCTCTTCTTGGCAAACCCATTGATGAAGAAGATCTTATTGATGAGATTCTTGATGGTCTTGGTGAGGAATACAAAGGAATTGTCGACGCAGTTAATGCACGTGAGACACCCATCTCCTTTGTTGAAATTCATGAAAAACTCATTAACAAGGAAGCATCTCTCCAACAATCACATGCACAACCATCATTACTTCCGGCCGCCGCCAATCCTATCAACAAACGCAACAATCATTCTTGGCGAGCTTCTCCCCTTCCTTTGTGTCCTTCCACAGCCACCTTTCATAATCAAGGACAACAATCTAATGTTCCTCGTAATGATCGACCTCCATCACGTCCATATCTTGGGTATTGCAAAGGTTGTGGGATTTAAGAACACACTGTCAAAAAATGCTCCCTTTATTGCCTTGTCAACGCCCAATCCTCACTGTCTCCATCTACATCATATGACGCCCCCACAATAAGTATATATCACCCATTCTGAGTCGCCAAATATATAGTACAGAAATTAAATACAAACTTCATTTATACAATATTGTTAGTTTCTAGTAGGCACAATAGATCTAGAAGGGGGGTTGAATAGATCCTTTTTGTTTTCAAATGCTTTACTGGTTTATTTTGTATTGCTAATAAATTAGCATATGACAAACATAAGAATCTTTTCAAGCACAGCGGAATAAGTAAAAGATCCCGTTCATTGATATATTCATAATTATACATACATTGTTCGTAGAGTTAGTTCAGTGGTAAGAAGTTAGAACATACATAGCAGTTTTAACAGTTAATGTACATAATGTAAATGACATAAAGTAAAGGACACAAGGGGTTTTAAGTGGTTTAGAGACACAAGCTCCTAATCCACTCTTCTTCTTTCAACTAGCAGGATTTCCACTAAGGAAGGGCAGCACCCTGAATCACTAAGATTCCTTCAAGGCCAGCAGCCTTGGAACTTCATTTCACTAAGAACTCTTCAAGGCCAGCAGCCTTGGAACTCCTCTAGTTCCCTAGAAACTCTTCAAGCCCAGCAAGCTTGGAACTTTGTTTAGTCCCTTCGGACAAGGATGCCTCAGGCCCTGGCTTCTTGTTGTTGTTGTAGTTGTTGTTGTTGTTGTTGTTGTTGTTGTTGAGCTGCTAAGATATCTTTAAGCTTGAACATCTTATGTACCTAGTAGCTTGACGTAGTCCTCTTGGCATTCTGCTTTGAGTCTGGACTACATCTTCTTTGGTGCAGCTGATCTTTACTCTTTTCTGCTCATCTTGATCTGATGTCAGCTATGCACCATCACCATCTGGATTTGCTAAGTCTCTGAGCCTTTGGTAGACTTCTTCTGGCACTTAGCAATTCCTGAACCCTTCTTGAATGTTTTGCAGACATGATTCTGTATCTGTTCTGTTTCAGCCTTTGGTTCATGGTGATCTGTAGAGTGGCTCTCTTGATCTTCTGTGTACACTGCCACTTTTCTGAATGCTATCTTCTTGTCCTTCTCGGCTCTCAGCTTAGCTGTCATCTTTAGTGGCATTCTCATCTTTGTTGAGTGAAGCTCTAGTCTGTTTAAGTCCTTCTTTAAATCTGCTTCACTTCCACCTATGTAGTCTCACTGTCACTGAGACTTGTTCTCTTAATCTCTAGTCGAACTCGTAGAGTCAACAATAGCATTCTGCCAACTCAACGATTCTGCAACATGACAATCATCAGCAACTCTTGATCTTTGAAGCTCTGTTGATTTATACTGCTTCCCAATCTTCCCGTTGGAAAGTAGCTGTTAAAAACTTTTTGAATTGTCTGACAAATCTCGAATCATTTGGTGTAGATTGCAGATGTGACATGACATGAATTTTTGACACTGCAGTCTACTGTTTCACCTACCCCATCAGAGATGTTACTTTTATATCTTGGGTAGGCAGACGAATTTATTACCTCCTTCTGATTTCTCGATCAGAGGTTGTCCTTTTGCATCGATGCTCTCAATAAGCTTTGTTTGAATATTATTCTTCGAGTTGAACCGTTGCCAATGTGTCAATCCTCAGTTGTTCGAACTCTACGATTCTAATGCACATCTTCTTGGACCTGATCGTAGTGTCTAGTTGATAGGCAGAGACATCACTACGATCTTGAAGAGTGTTCATTTGATCTTTAGTGTAGAACACCTCTTCCTTCTATTGTGCAGTGCTTCAACACTTCTTGTTTGCTTCGACTACTCTCAGATATTGATGGCTTGACTCCTTACTCTGGCCCCTTCTGAATAGCAAGACACTTCAGATTTGTGGCGTGTCCATCTCCCTTTCTCCTTGTGATCTCCCGTTCACTTGTCATCAATGAACTGACCCAATGCTTATTCACTTTAGCCTTGTTCTTCAGAAGCTGACCAGTATCTCTGTGTACACTCCATCAGTTCTTTCTTTATTTGGAAAACACTACGATCCTGGTTACTTCCAAGATCGTTGTCATCTTACCACTTGACAGCTACTGCACCTGCTGACTTTCCTTAGTCAGCTACTGAAGTCTTCTTATGATCATCTTGTGGAAGACTTCATCTCGAATGACTTCACAACTCAATCTGGATGCTGATTGAGTTGATGCTTAGATCTTCTGTTAGTTTGCATGTCATTCGTTGAGTGCTCTCTGGTTTCCTTCAGGTGGGATGTATCTTTGCAGTATCAATGTGACCCCCCAAAATAGGTATACATCACCCATTCTGAGTCGCCAAACACATGGTACAGAAACAACTACAACTTTATTAATACAATTGTCGTGCAAAATACGACAACACTTAAACTGAGGGTTTAAATACAAATATTGTCTTCTAGATAATATCCACACTCAAAAAAATCATCATTACAATTATTGATACACTATTTTACAAAATAGTGAGGACTACTAAAACAACTTCTAGAACCATCATTCCACTCCCCGGCTAGTACTCGTTACATTCTCGCCTCTTGAGAAGAAAAATAGAACAAAAAGGAAAATGGTGAACTCAACTAGCCCAGTAAAGGATATTATGACTAAGATAATATAGAACAAATTATCGTTAGTCTTCAACAGGGAAAATCTGATAAAATACAATAGACAACATGTTTTAAATCAATATTCGCAGCGAAAATAACAATTCATTAGAAGAGTTACGTAGAGAATGAAATCTACTATCTTCTATGATTTTAAAAAAAATCCATCATCAATATTTTATCCATGTAACATCAATCAATATACATCTTAAATCAAATATTCATCTTTACACTATAGGCCAAAGATATTCATCAGTTGGTCATGTTCATCTCAACACATGTACATTTTTGCACTACGGGCCAAAGATATTCATAAGAAAATCAACTATCTTTGCACTACAGGCCAAAGATATTCAGTAATATCATCATTTAGGACTGAGGATGATGAAAAATATTTTAAAGAAAACGAATCCAATGAAACAAAAGAACAAATAATAAGGATTCGTACTTTAAACCGTCTAAGTTCAAAAATACTTCATAAATAACCATAGTGAAGTAAAATTCAAGAATAATCAAAACATTGATACAATCAAAGCTAGTATCCATAATAGATATTTTGGACAAAAAATGAAAATTTAATTTTTCTATAAATAGTGTCGTATACGTGAATAGTGTCGTATATGTAAATAGTAACCCCAACACTAAAAGGCAAGAATTTCACAAGAAAAATCTTACCAATATTTCGGCATAATGATATTGAAAGAAATAATATCATTTATAAAAAAAATAACATCCCTTACCTCAAAAAGACAGTACTTCTGACTGGAATACTAAATATAGTGCTGAAGAGAACTTGTACCGTATAGCAACATTCAAAGTCTCAAAATACTCACAAGAATACGCTCGATACAATAGAGAGATAAAGAGAGAGAAAACTTGTTTCTGGTGTGCTTTTCAATTCTAACCTAAGCACCATATTTATAGGAATATTCTTAGAACACCAAAGCAGAAAATTTAATAAAATAATAATATGTATTATAATTTTCTACGCCAACCTTTGAATTCAGATTTTAACATGTTTAACAGCCCACTAATCATATCAAACACTTTTTTCTTAAATAAAACAATTAAAACTTCCAAAAATCAATTATTCTGGAACTCCGGAACTTCAATAATTCATAATAAATAGTCCTTTTATCAGAAAAATTCAAATCTTATGACCTTTCCATAGGAAATAACATTCTCTACAACTTTGTAAGTTTAAGTTTTTCCAAATTCCAAGCATAAATTGACCGAAATCCACAAACGAGCGATTTGACAAGCTATAATCAAATTTCAGTCAAGAAATGGGCCCACAAACATGTTTAACATGTTTTAAAAAAAATTTGTAACAAAAATACTCTTCATTCTCATTTATTCATATATCACACTTTCATTGTAAAATATAACCATTATTATATTATTAAAATATAATAATATATTTAAATGAATTATTTTATCAGAAAAGATAAAATATCAATTTTTCAACAATTGTCACTTTAAAATTTTCTCCATCTATGTCCATATAAAATGAATATTTTCCTTATCATAATAATCAATAATTAATTTTTCATAAATAATATTACAGAATCACAATACTGACAATCAGGCCGTTCCCAGGAAAGATGGGACTTTCCAATAAGGATTTCTCCTTACTGACGCGCAATTAGGTGACCAAACCTCTCCTTAGACAAAACTTTCTAGACATTGCCAATAATGCTATCTAATAATATTATTCAAATAATATGAATTATTGATCTGATAATGAAAAATATTGTGTAGTGACAATTATTGAAACAACAATAATATAAAATATCAACGTAGCAATTATTGAATCAATATAATAAAATATTGAACAGTAATTACTGTAACAATTATTGAGTAGTGCCTTCTTACGTAAGAATAAATAATTGGTGCAATACCGTGTGTTACTATATTTTTACCACCGAGTATTTCAACAGTATTAACGGTAACAACTACGTTGTTATTTATAAACAACTTATACTTGTCGTTTTCTTCATCCAATCGTTTTTCGATATGGGGCCCACACAAGGCTGCACCGTCGTACGAATATTCCCTGACAGCAAGAATATTCCACGACTAAACGAATATTCCCCGATAACAATGAATATTTTATAACCACTTGCTTATTTAAAATATTTGCGCATTTTACCCTTAACTAACCATATTAATCAAATCAACCTTTACTATTTAAAAATAATAAATAGAGAATATTTAATTTCATTTATAATAAGTTGGGGTCTTACAACCTCCCCTCCTTATGAAATTTCGTCCTCGAAATTGACGTACATACCGGTATTTCAAAAAGGTCAGGATACCTCGCTTTCATTTCCGTTTCCAACTCCCAGGTTATTTCCTCTATAGCATGGTTCCTCCACAAAACTTTGACTTGTTGTATGACCTTTGTGTGTAGGACATGCTCCTTCCTATCCAAGATCTTGATAGGTACCTCTTCGTATGTTAAGTTTTCAGCTATCTCGTCTGGTTCTAACTCAATAACGTGGTTCGGGACTTTCACATATTTACGAAGCACAGATATGTGAAAAAAATTATGAACACGAGACATACTTAGAGGTAACGCGAGTCTATAGGCCACATTTCCTACTCAGTGAAGAATCTGAAATGGACCAATAAATTGTGGATTGAGCTTTCCTGTTCTCCCAAATCTTGTAACTCCCTTCCATGGAGCAACACGCAACAATACATGATCCCCAATACTAAATTCCACGTCCTTTCGATGAAGATCCACATAACTCTTTTGTCGATCTTGTGCCATTTGTATACGCTGTCGAATCATTTGGATTTTTTCTGTAGTCATGCGTACCAACTCTGGTCCCAACAATGTTGCTTCACCCACCTCATCACAATATACTAAAGAGTGACACTTTCGTCCATATAATGCTTCAAATGGAGCCACACCTATACTTGCCTGATAACTGTTGTTGTATGAGAATTCCACCAATGGTAAATACTTATCCCAACTCCCTTTAAAGTCTAGGACACAGAGTCTTAATAGATCTTCAAGAGTCTAAATAGTCCTCTCTGATTGTCCGTCCGTCTGAGGATGGTATGCCGAACTGAATCGAAAATCCGTGCCCATAGCTTTTTGCAAGCTAACCCAAAATCGTGAAGTGAATCTTAGGTCACGATCCGAAACTATGGATACTAGCATGCCATGCAATCTCACATTATCATTTATGTACATACGAGCAAGACGTTCAAGGGAATAAGTCTCCCGTATCGGCAAGAAATGAGCAGACTTGGTTAATCTATCAATAATAAACCAAATAGCATTTATCCCTTGAGAAACCGTGCGAAGACCCGTAACGAAATCCATGGTAATGTGTTCCCACTTCCATTTTGGAATCTCAAGTGGTTGCAATGGACCCTTAGGCACTTGATGCTCCGCCTTTACACGTTGACAAGTTAAACACCTCGAGATAAATTTTGTAATCTCTCTCTTCATATTGTTCCACCAAAATGTATGTCGAAGAACACGATACATTTTGGTACTTCTAGGATGGATTACAAACGGTGTATTGTGTGCCTCCATCATGATCTTGTTCTTCAAATCAAAGTCGTTAGGAATACAAAGTTTGGAGTGGACTCAAAGTATTCATTCTTCATCGATTCTTGATTCTGGAATAGCACCTTCTTGTACTTTCTTCTTCAAACGCATCAGCTCCGGGTCCGTGGCTTGAGCAACTTTAACTTTTTTGATTAAAGTTAGTTCTATGCGTATACTTGACATCATCGCATGGGTCCCCGGAGTCTTGAATTCTATCTTCATCTTTTGTAAATCACACAAAATGGGCCTTTATGTTAGCAACATCACACTCGTTCCCGCATATGATCTTCTACTCAACGCGTCAGCTACCACGTTCGCTTTTCCATGATGGTATTGAATGGTGTGGTCGTAATCTTTTAACAGCTCGAGCCAACGTCATTACCGCAAGTTGAGTTCCTATTGGGTGAAGAAATATTTGAGGCTTTTATGATCTGAATATATCTCCACTTTCTCCCCATATAGATAGTGCCTCCAGATCTTTAGCACAAAAATGACTGCTGCCAACTCTAGATCATGAGTAGGATAATTCCTCTCATATTCTTTAAGTTGTCACGAGGCATAGGCTATGACTTTCCCATGTTGCATGAGAACACATCCTAACCCTTTTCCTGAAGCATCGCTGTAGATAACAAATCCATCTGAACCAGACGGTATTGTCAGAACAGGTGCCGAAATGAGTCTCCTCTTGAGCTTTTGAAAAATCTTCTCGCATTCCTCGCTCCATACAAATTTTGTATCCTTCCGAGTCAACTGAGTTAACGGAGTATAATTCGAGAAAACCCTTCCACGAATCTCCGATAATAACCAGTTAAGCCCAGAAAGCTACGTACTTTGGTCACCGTCTTTGGTTGCTCCCAACTTTGTATTGCTTCAATCTTCGCCGGGTCAACAGATACTCCATGTTTTGACACTACGTGCCCAAGGAATGCTAATTCCTCAAGCCAGAACTCGCATTTCTTTAACTTGGCATACAACTTGTTTTCACGAAGCTTTTTGAGTACCAGCTTCAAATGGTGCTCATGATCTTCACGACTTTTGGAAAATATGAGGATGTCATCAATAAAGACCACAACGAATTGATCCAAATATTCCTTGAATACTCGGTTCATCATATCCATGAAAGCCGCAAGAGCATTATTCAATCCAAAAGACATGACTAAGAATTCATAATGTCCGTACCGAGTTCTAAAGGTAGTCTTTGGAATATCCTCAGTTCTAATCTTTAGCTGATGATATCCAGAATGAAGATCGATCTTTGAAAAGAATTGTGCTCTTTGCAACTGATCAAATAGGTCATTAATGCGAGGTAGCGGATACATATTCTTGATGGTGACATGGTTCAATTCTTGATAGTCAATACAAAGTCGCATACTCCCGTCTTTGTTCTTTACAAATAAAACAGTAGCACCCAAAGGAGATGTACTAGGAGAATAAAATCGATGTCCAACAACTCCTGTAGTTGGACCTTTAACTCCTGAAGTTCAATAGGAGCCATTCGATATGGGTTTTTAAAAATGGGATTTGTACCGAGTTCAAGGTTAATAAAGAATTCAACTTTATGTTCTAGGGGTAGACCGGAAAGTTCTTCAGGAAATACGTCAAGAAATTTACTAACAACGGGAATATTATTCAAATATGACGTGTCTTTATTCAAAACCATAACATGGGCTAAGAAATCTTGACATCTGTTTTTCAATAAATGAATACCTTTATGACTTGATATGACAATGATTGATTTTAGTGGTTTAGTTACTTGAATTCGTACAACAGGTTGGTTAGGAATATGAAAACTAACAACCTTACGAAAATAATCAATTTTGGCATGATGAGTAGTTAACCAATCAATCCCTAAAATCACATCAAAAGCAAGTATCTTTAAAGAGATAAGGTCAACAGGTAATGTGATGGTGCCAACTTGGATCAAACAAGATTTATAAACAGTGGATGTAATAAAAGTGTCTCCTAACGGAGTCTCCACGAATAGCTCAAAGTCTAATTTCTCCGAAGTTAAATTTAAACGTTGAGCACAAGCAGGAGAAATAAATGAATGGGTAGCACCGGTATCTAGTAAAGTATAAATTTTGCAAGCATTTATGATTAGCTTACCCGTGATCACCTCATTTGGGTTCCTCGCATTCTGACCAGTCATAACAAATGCTCTTCCAGGAACCGTTAACTTTGACTTTTCTGGGACAACCTTTTGAGTCACCATCCCCGCTGGACTTGGTTTCGCTATCGTATAATCTCGAGCGATATGTCCTTCCTTTCCACAATTATAACATACCTTGAACTGTTGTGGGCAGTTTGGGCTGATATGTCCCTCTTTTCCATATTTATAGCATACGACTGGTGGTCTTTCTCCTCCCATAGAACCAGTTGCTGCTGGTGCTGACGTCTTCACATTGTCATTATTGAATCTCCTCTTTTTAAAATTTCCCCCGACTCGCTTCTTCTATTTTCATGGCCATGATTACCACCAGAGTGGTTACCGCTTTTGTCCGTATTTTTCTTTCTCCACTGGTTATCATTGTTCTGATGACTGCTGTCACGGGTATGATCCTAGTTGTGGTCCCTCGGTTGAACATACTCATTATCTCGCTCTAATAATTGATCCTTGTTGATAACATCTGAATAGAGAGAAAATTTATGAGAAATGAGATGTTGACGTATGCTGGGTTTTCAAACCTCTCATAAACATCCGCGTCAAACATTCCTCATTCTCCACCAAATGAGGTGCAAACCTGGAAAACTCCGTAAACTTCGCCTTGTACTAGGACACCGTCATGTTATTTTGTTCCAATCTAATAAACTCTACTTCCTTCATATGACGAATACTTTTAGGAAAGTACTTGTCATTGAACAATTTCTAAAATGTCACCCAAGACTTGCTTAGTGCGGCTGGATGGGTACGCTTCACAGATTTCCACCAGTAATCTGTCTCATTACGGAACATAAAAATGGCGAATGGAACCTTCTGTTCCTCCGTGCATCCCAAAACATCGAATATCTTGGTAATTTGATTGACATACGTCTCCGCCTTAATCGAATCCAGCTTTCCTCAGAATTCTGGTGGTCCCAACTCTTTGAACTGCTTGGCTGTGACAAACTGTGCATTGATATCATTTCCACCTGTATTTTGTACACGAGTCTCCTTTGTCTGATTTTTTATGAACTGCAAAAAGCTTCTAAACATTCCGTCGTTCATCGTCTGATCAGTGGTGTTGTTTACAGGAGGAACATTGCCGGCCTGTTGCATATTCTCCTCATTTATGAGTAAAGGTGTCTCCACGGTCTCATTTGCTCCACTGTTAACATTCTCAGTTGCCATTCTCAAATACTACCATAAAACAAGGGTTAATTAAAAAAATTAACATATCACATAATTTCCCTATATTCTAACCAACCAACAAATAAGCTTAGGTAGTACACACTAACGAAGGATTTACTCTTCTCTCCCCTCCTAGTTCTATTCCCCGATCTCCGCCAGAGATCATATCCCTAAGTTCTGATACCAACTGTGACGCCCCCAAAATAGGTATACATCACCCATTCTGAGTCGCCAAACACATGGTACAGAAACAACTACAACTTTATTAATACAATTGTCGTGCAAAATACGACAACACTTAAACTGAGAGTTTAAATACAAATATTGTCTTCTAGACAATATCCATACTCAAATAAGTCCTCATTAAAATTATTGATACACTATTTTACAAAATAGTGAGAACTACTAAAACAACTTCTAGAACCATCATTCCACTCCCCGATAAGTACTCGCTACATTCTCGCCTCCTGAGAAGAAAAATAAAACAAAAAAGGAAAAGGGTGAGCTCAACAGGGAAAAATATGATAAAATACAATAGACAACAAGTTTTAAATCAATATTCACAGCGGAAATAACAATTCATTAGAAGAGTTACGTAGATAATGAAATCTTCTATCTTCTATGATTTTAAAAAAAAAATTCATCATCAATATTTTGTCCCTGTAACATCAATCAATATACATCTTAAATCAAATATTCATCTTTGCACTACAGGCCAAAGATATTCATCAGTTGGTCATGTTCATCTCAACACATGTACATCTTTGCACTACGGGCCAAAGATATTCATAAGAAAATCAACCATCTTTGAACTACAGGCCAAAGATATTCAGTAATATCATCATTTAGGACTGAGAATGATGAAAAATATTTTAAAGAAAACGAATCCAGTGAAACAAAAGAACAAATAATAAGGATTCGTACTTTAAACAGTCCAAGTTCAAAAATACTTCATAAATAATCATAGTAAAGTAAAATTCAAGAATGATCAAAACATGGATACAATCAAAGCTAGTATCCATAATAGATATTTTGGAAAAAAAACAAAATTTCTGTGAATAGTGTCGTATACGTGAATAGTGTCGTATACGTGAATAGTAACCACGACACTAAAAGACAAAAATTTCACAAGAAAAATCTTACCAGTATTTTGGCATAATGATATTGAAAGAAATAATATCATTTATAAAAAAAATAACATCCATTACCTCGAAAAGACAGTACTTTTGACTGGAATACTAGATATAGTGCTGAAGGGAACTTGTATCGTATAACAACACTCAAAGTCTCAAAATACTCACAAGAATACGATCGATACTATAGAGCGAGAAAGGGAGAGAAAACTTGTTTCTGGTGTGATTTTTAATTCTAACCTAAGCACCCTATTTATAAGAAAATGCTGAGAACACCAAAGCAGAAAATTTAATAAAATAATAATATTTATTATAATTTTCTACGCCAACCTTTGAATTCAGATTTCAACGTGTTTAACAACCCATTAATTATAACAAAAAAATTTTTTCTAAATAAAACAATTAAAACTTCCAAAAATCAATTATTCTAGAACTTCTGAACTTCAATAATACATAATAAATAGCCTTTTTATCAGAAAAATTCAAATCTTATGTCTATTTCATAGGAAATTCCATTCTCTACAACTTTGTAAGTTTAAGTTTTTCCAAATTCCAAGCAAAAATTGACGAAAATCCACAAATGAGCGATTTTACAAGCTATAATCAAATTTCAGTCAAAAAATGGGCCCACAAACATGTTTAACATGTTTTAAACAATTTTTGTAATAAAAATACTATTCATCCTCATTTATTCATATATCACACATTCATTGTAAAATATCACCATTATTATATTATTAAAATATTATAATATATTTAAATGAATTATTTTATCAGAAAAGATAAAATATCAATTTTTTAACAATTGTCATTTTAAAAGTTTCTCCATCTATATCCACATAAAATGAATATTTTACTTATCATAATAATCAATAATTAATTATTCATAAATAATATTACAGAATCACAATACTGACAACCAAGTCGTTCCCAGGAAAGCAGGGGCTTTCCAATAAGGATTTCTTCTTACTGGCGCGTAATTAGGTGATCAAACCTCTCCTTAGACAGAACTTTCTAGACATTGCCAATAATGCTATCTAATAATATTATTCAAATAATATGAATTATTGATCTGATAATGAAAAATACCGTGTAGTGACAATTATTGAAACAACAATAATATAAAATATCAACGTGGCAATTATTGAATCAAATATAATAAAATATTGAACAGTAATTATTGTAACAATTATTGAGTAGTGTCTTCTTACGTAAGAATCAATAATTGGTGCAATACCGTGTGCTACTATATTTTAACCACCGAGTATTTCAATAGTATTAACGGTAACAACTACGCGGTTATTTATAAACAACTTATACTTCTCATTTTCTTCATCCAATCACTTTCCGTTATGGGGCCCACACAAGGTTGCGTCGTCGTACGAATATTCCCCAACAGCAAGAATATCCCACGACCAAACGAATATTCTCCGACAACAATGAATATTTTATAACCACTTGCTTATTTAAAATATTTGCGCATTTTACCCATAACTAACCACATTAATCTAATCAACCCTTACTATTTCAAAATAATAAATAGAGGAAATTTAATTTCATTTATAATAAGTTGGGGTCTTACAATCAACTAGAGGCTTCATTCCTTTGGATATTCTGGGAGTGCTCATTTGTTGAGAATCGTATTGGCTCTAAGATTCTGCCTTGGCGTTGTGAGCATGCACATCTGTTGAAGTCTCAGTTCTACACTCTACGATTCAGTTTCGGCTGTGCAGACACTACGACTCCGAGATCAGATCTTGACACTCTACGATTTTTGTCGTTGTGCTTGTTGTCTTCATCTGATCTTGCTCGACTACGATCTCTGCCTCTAATACGATCAGTAGACTCTACGGCTCTGAGTGTAGTCTACAATTCTTGACATGGCTTTGGCAGATGCTCGATCGGATCGTAGGAAGGCTCTCTCTATGATTCTGAACATTACATCCTCAACAGACTACAACTCCGAGGAAGTGCTACTCGACACACTACGATCCTTCCTCGTCTCTCCTGATAGTCTATGAACTCCGAGATCTACTATCTTGCAGACTACGATTCTGCCTCGATAGCTCTCGAGTTTTTCTTGACTCTCCTGGCAGAATACGATTTCTGGTACAGTGCTCGATGATCAGATAATCCTATCTATTACATCATAAGATCAACCTAACATGTTTGATCTCTTTATATTTATAGTCCTTGTACATCATTTCTTTTTAAGGACTTTACAAAGCTGTTTTGCTTATGTAGGATCAACCTAACATATATGATCAAAGGACTTTACACCTTTTCTTAATGCAAGCATACTTGCATATTCATTCATATATATCATAATCAAATCATATGTAAATAGGAATATAATTCACATGCTTATTCCTGACAAATACGACAAAACGTAGCTAAGAGTTTTAACACGAATATTGTCTCGTAGACAATATCCAAACTCAAACGGAGTCCTCATTACAATTATTATCACACTATTTTATAAAATAGTGAGGACTAATATAGCCACCATCTCAGACCATCACTCCGTTCCCTAACTAGTCCAGCTATATTCTCATTTCCTGAAGAGAACAATGAAAGCAAAAGCTGAGCTCAACTAGCCTAGTAAAGAATATTATGACTAAGATAATGCAGAATAAATTATCGTTAGCCTTCAATAGTGTTAAACGGATAGAATACAAACAGACAACAATTTTAACAGTAGCGGAACAAACAATCCATTAGAAGAGTCAAGTAGAGCATTATATATACTATCTTCTATGATTTAAAAGTTTATAATCAATTTTATCGCTGAGACTCAGCTCAATAAATAATCTACATCCACGAATTATTCATGCACTACGGGCCAAGAATATTCGTGTTATCACCAATGGACGTGATCATGCCAACAACTGTCCATCAATGCACTATGGGCCAATGAGGACTTTTACCACATTATTTGTAACATTAAAGGTCATGATTATACAGATACATAGTCATAATCATACCAATCAACGGTCCATCTATGCACTACGGGCCAAAGATGACTTTCGTCACAATATAAGCATGAGGGTGATGACAATGATATAAAAATTCAATTAAGTAAGAGCAATGATAAATTTTAAAGATTTATAAATCAATTTATCTAGAGTTTAAGAATGTCCAAATTGTCATCATGATAACTGCTTTGTGGAGTAAAATTCAAGAATAATATTCCGAAAATAACTTGGACAACAAAGAAATCAATTTTTGTCATGAATAGTATCCAGGGTGAATAGTACCCAAGTGCATAGTACCCCGTGAATAGTACTTCGTGAATAGTACCCCGACATGAAAAGATCAAAATTTAACAAGAATGTTTAGAAAAATTCCCTTGTGAAACGATACAAGATGAAACGCAAATTTTAAGGATATTCTACTAATTTCAAGGAGTATAGAAGCAATACTTTACAAAATGACTGTAGAATTCAGAATCTGAAACAAAGTAATATTACTTACATACTACAGAGTATGAAAGAAAATATTATTTCTTACGAGTATTGAACAAAAATAATATCTCTTACTTTAAAAGGAGAGTACTTCTGAATGGTAAGGCGGGGATATTCTTCAAGAAAACTTATACTATTTTCTACACTCAAAGATTCCTCAAACTCTAAAGAAATAGGCTCAATATTATAAAAAAAGAATTCTCTGATTCTGGTGTGATTTTCAATTCTAAACTAAGCATCCTACTTATAGGAGAATGGAAGGATACTATTTAGAAAATAAAATCACGGACTGTACAGTAAGGAAAAATCACAGGCGACATTCGGCTGAAAAATTTTGATTTTACTATGCAGCACTATGCACACACTATGCAGTATTATGTAACACTATGCAGTACTATAATAAAATATAATATATTCTATTTTTCATAAAAAAATAAAACTTATAATATATATATATATATATATATATATATATATATATATACTTTATAACTTTCTACCGATTATTTTAAAAAATGAGTATGTAGGGGTCTATATAATAAGCAAAATTTATAACAAATACTTCATAAAAATCCCTTCTATTTATCTCAATTCACATGGTTTCACAAAACACATTTTTAAACAACAATTATTCATCAATAATATTATAACTTGCAATATTAACAACCAGATCATTCCCAGGAAAGAAGGGGCTTTTCGATAAAGATTTCTCCCTATTGTCGCGCAATTAGGTGACCAAACTCCTTTCCTCGACAGAACTTTCTAGACATTAGCAATAATGCAAATAATAATGTGAATAATTTTGTCTTCTCAATTATTGATTTAATATTATAAAATATTGTGCAACTGATACTATGACGATAATTGAATCAATAATGTGAGATACTATGCAGCAATTATTATAGCAATAATAATTGAGTATAACTGAGTGACTTCTCACGTAAGCATCAAATACCATGTATTAATATGCAACCACGCATATTACTGTACTTTTATCACCGGGTATTTCAACAGTTAACGGTAAAACTTTTGCCGTTATTTTTATAAAAAGATATTTCTGTCGTTTTCTAACTCTAACAGTAATTCCGTTGTGGGGTCCACCAATGATTATGTCGTCGTATGAATATTCCATGATAAAATGAATATTCCCCGACCAAACGAATATTTTATGACAACTTGCTTACTTTGCAAAATTTATAAATATTACCCACAACTCTAACATCATATCAAATACACACCTTATTATTCAGAAAGATATTTAGAGAAAATTAATCTTTATTCATAAAAATTGGGGTCTTACAACCTCACCTTCTTATGAAATTTTATCCCCGAAATTGGTGTACGTACCTGGTATGTCGAAGAGTTGAGGATACCTTAATTTTATTTCAGATTCTAACTCCTAGGTCATTTCGTCAACATTGTGATTTCTCCATAAAACTTTAACTTGAGGTATAACCTTGGAGCGTAGAATATGTTCCTTCTTATCCAAGATTTTATAAGTTACCTCTTCATATGTTAAATCTTCCGCTATTTCGTTCGGTTTTAAATCAATAATGTGGTTTGGTTTTTTCACATATTTACGTAACATAGATATGAGAAAAACGTTATGAAAACGAGACATACTTGGCGGTAAGGCGAGTCTATAAGCCACAATTCCTACTCGATCGAGGATTTCAAATGGGCCAATGAATCGAGGATTGAGCTTTTCTCTCTTTACAAATCTTGTAACTCCTTTCCATGGAGCAACATGTAACAACACATGATCTCCAACATTGAATTCCACGTCATTTTGATAAAGATCAGCATAACTCTTTTGTCAATATTATGAGATTTTTATACGTTGTGGGATCAATTGAATCTTTTTCATAGTCATACGTACCAACTCAGGTCCCAACAATGTTGCTTCACCCACCTTGTCCCAGCATACTTGGAGAATGCCACTTGAGTCTATACAACGCCTCGAATGGAGTCATGTCTATACTTTCTTGATAACTGTTGTTGTAGGAGAACTCCACCAATGGCAAGAACTTGTCCCAACTTCCTTTGAAGTCAAGGACATAGAGTCTTAATAGATCTTCAAGAGTTTGAATAGTCCTCTCTGACGGCCCGTCCGTCTCACTACTACAAAACAGTAAATAGATAACGCAGAGAAAATATTGTGGTTTCAATCAGAAAAACGTCGTGCTTAAGGGTGTCATCTATTTGACATTCTTACACAACGTTTTTAAAACGTTGTAGTTAGACACATTATACAACATTTTTTAAGAAAAAAATATTCTTAAAAAACGTTGTAGATTTGTTTTCCATAAATTAGTAGATGCTTGAAAACGTTGTAGAATGTATGATTCCACAACGTTTTCTGGCTAAAAATATTGTAGTTTAATATATCAGACAATATTTAGGTACATTTACACAACGTTTCAAATGTGTCATCTATTTAGGCAAATTTATATAATATTTTTAAAACGTTGTAGTGTGACTTAAAAATGTTGTAATACATGCATATAACATTTGTTTTTAAATATCGATCATAGAAAGTAACAACAGACAACGTTTAAACCAATTTATACATTTAGAAGGTGACATTTATATATACAAATATACAATATTTTTAAAATGTTGTGGATAAAAAAAAGAAAAAAAAAGTTGTGGTTTACCTATATTACCAATGCACCTGCAATATGCTAATGTCATGATATATAGCTAAAAGGTCTAAATTCTCATTTAAATTTAAAGCCAAAATGTATCAACAATTCAAAATACATCCCAATTATATCATTCGTTTACAGTTTCAAATTACCATATCCATAAAATATATACCAAACTATCCATATATACATCTCAAATTCACTTTTCAATCCACAAAATAAACCACAAAATAAACCAAACTATCCATAAAATTAAGCTACTACCTAAGCATGTGCAAAAAAGCCTAGGTTCTCCCAAAATACGCCAATAACTTTTGCTCTAGCACTAGCCATGGATGGCAGTAACTTTTTCTCTAGAACTAGCCATGGATGGCAATCGAGAACCCAGTGTTGATGCAGAACGATATATAGTACTAAGAATTCTGGTATGATTAATTTGATTCCTCAGTTCATTAACCCAAGTAGATGCTATCACCTACAAAAGTAGATATTTTTCAGTCTTCACTGGGTAGAATATAATATGAAAGCATATGCTAAAACACAAGGATTGCTTTAAAAAATTATCTAGGCCAAGCATACAAGTTCTGTCGGATATCAGGGAATCAACATTGCAATATATTGTGTGCAATTCTAGTAGCTGACTAAGCCTTCGTAGACTACATATATACTCACAAGGGTCCCCAGCCCACCCAAACCAAAAAAAATAAAAAAAAATAAACAAAAAAAAAAGTAAGTAAAAAAATTGGAATTAATTAGCACTGTTGCGGACTCCTCTTTACCACCTTATGCAAGACGAAACATTGAGCTGGAAGACTCCTCTGTACCACCTTTTACAAGACAACACATTGAGCCACGCAATGAATCAAATTATTCTCAGGACCAAGAATTTAAAAGCGCAAAATACACCCACGTGCTTGTTAGCAACTAAACCAAATATATTCTAGAATATTCAAGAAACATCTTAATTAATATTAGTACATGAATTTGTGATATCTAAGTACATGAATGTATTTGAATTATCTTGGAACTTGTAATGGTTAGATTCATGTACATGAATGTGGTCATATTAATGTGGTTCTAGAAATGTCCTATGAGTCCTATATATAGCTTGTACTTGAATCATTTTAATCAAGTGAAATGAAAGTATTCTCAAGTGTTCTATAAATTTATATTTCACTTCTTCTATAATTTATCATCTTCCATAAATTTCCAACAAGTGGTATCAAAGCCAAGAAAGGTGACTTAGTGCTATCAAAGCGTTTCGCTGGGCGAGTGCAAAGTGTGCGCGTTATAGCTCCGAATTGCAATCAAGCAAATGTGCTAGTTGAGAAAATTTTTGAAGTTTGTGAGTTGAAGCACGTCACAAAGGTTGTCATATTAATAACATTTTTGGTGAGGTAAATTATAAAAAAAAATGATGTTTCCTAGGTTTGGTGCCAAATTAGTGTTCACGAATTATAATGTTTGGAGTATAAGGATTCGAGTATTTCTTGGAGAATGCAATTTATGGCAAGATGTCATTGCAAATCCAGAAAAGTGTATTTCAGAAAAAGTTCGAGAAATGAAAGAAAAAAGAACAAGGAAGATTTTGCAAGGAGTAATGTATGAAGAAGTCTGGATGCGTGTTGCGAGTTTTGATTCTCTATCTCAGTTATGGAATGAGCTTGAATTGATTTGCAAGAATTATAAAGGTTCATCGTTACCTAAAGAGTCTTGGTTTTTGGAAGAGGATGAGAAATTTGTTAAAGAAATTGATGAAGTTGAAGAAGAAAGTAAAAAAGAATTTTTTGAAGATATCTCGAAAGAGGAAGACCAAAAGATTTGTGAAGATAAAAAAAGAGAAATTGAAGAGAAGAAGAAGTTGGAGTCTCAACAAAAATTAGAAGATGAAATGAAATTTGAGGCCCACAAGTTGATGGAGAACGATTTTGAGAAGAGACTAGACAAAGCCAAGGAGCTGGAGGAAATTGAGAACGAACAACAAGAGGTTTCTCGCCAAGAACACATTGAGTAGACGCCAAAAGATGTTGAGAAGGAAGAACATGAATTAAAACTAAAAAGGATATGTGATGAAGAAGTAGATGAGGAGAGATTTGAAGATGCATTTCAGTGGGTAGAAAATGAAAATGAACCGAAAGAGGCATGGGGCAGTGAAAGAAACGAGAATAAAGAAAAAGACATCCATATGGGTGAAGACACTGAGAGTAGACCTGAGGAAGTTCATGAGCTGAAAATTGATGAGAAGACTGCAAAAGATGTCCTTGATGGAAAAGAAAGCGAAGAGTTTTTTGAGGAATTCGAGTTGGAAAAAAATGAGAAGGGTGTTACAGAATGTTACAGATATGAAGAAACCGAGTATATACAGATGAGTGGTCGTGCTAATCGTAGAGGAATTGATGAGCGTGGAGTCTGTATACTTATGGTGGATGAGAAGCTGGAGCCTTCTACTGCTAAAATGATGTTTAAAGGAAGTGCTGATTGTTTGAATAGCGCCTTCCATCTAAGCTACAACATGCTCTTGAATCAGATGAGATGTGAAGATGGTAATCCTGAAAATTTACTTCGTAATTCATTCTATCATTTTAAAGCTGACCGTGCTATTCCTGATCTAGAGAAACAAGCAAAGCACCTTGAAAAGGAGCATGAGAACAATATTTTGAGAAATAGTGAAATGGAGAAGAAATTATACAAGCATGTAAAATGTGAGAAGCTAGTAAGCAAGATCAAGAAGAACAAATGGAAACTTCAAGCATTTGTGTCATATACATCAATGGAGATGACAAAAGAGTTTCTTGCGTTTGAAGGAATCGGAAGATCAAAATGTTTTACGACATTGTGAAGAATAAATTTGGTTTACGGGAGGCCTTGTTAGCAACTAAACCAAATATATTCTAGAATATTCAAGAAACATCTTAATTAATATTAGTACATGAATTTGTGATATCAAAGTACATGAATGTATTTGAATTATCTTGGAACTTGTAATGGTTAGATTCATGTACATGAATGTGGTCATATTAATGTGGTTCTAGAAATGTCCTATAAGTCCTATATATAGCTTGTACTTGAATCATTTTAATCAAGTGAAATGAAAGTATTCTCAAGTGTTCTATAAATTTATATTTCACTTCTTCTATAATTTATCATCTTCCATAAATTTCCAACAGTGCTCAGGATAATAAGTATAAATGCTGTTGAATTGATCCCAGTTTGGTTTGCAATGACAAAATATTTCACTTCAACCCATTGTTGAGACATATGAACAAGACCCAAGACTCTAAATAATGTGTTTAAACAAACATGACTCGGGAATTATGTAATCGTTCTAAAGAGAACTAATTGAGTAAATACCCCAAGAGAACTGAGTCGTGGTTGTTGGCATTGTCTTCATTGTTGTCATTATCGTCGTCACCTAGGTTCGGTGATGTATCAGAAGTTGAATCTAACTCTGCGTCAAGAAATGCCGCAAAGTCATCACTGCTTGACGAATTTACGGGAGAATCGGTGATAAAACTCATCTGAAAAAATCATTGGAAGTCAGATAAAGGAAGAGAAACTAGAACTAGTATGATGAAATATTCATGCTAAAAAAAATAGAATGTCCAAAAGATATTCCTTATTAAAATGCAGCGAGAAACAAAATCACTGCAAGTACAAGACAAAGAAAGTAAAAGACAAAGTAATACTTTTTTTTAAAAAAAAATAGTACTTAATATAATTTATAAGACTTCTTTCTATGAGGCAATGTAGCACGTATTGGAGGCAAAATATTGTGGGTCATGACACAATATTGGTTGGTGCACATATAGTTTGAGTTTTGATTATTCACTCAGGTAGGGGAACTGGTCATATATGAAATTGGATTAGTCAGCTACTAGGACACAAAAAAATGATTTCCAGACTAAGCATCAATGTCAATAAAGGGAAGAATAACTGAACGACAAAGCAGGAAGAAATGTAAATATGGTGTGCAATTCTAGATACACTTCCTTATAACAATTTTTTTTATATTTAAAAACCAAGTATAGAAATCTCTCTAATGGAGAAGGTAATGAGGTTATAATTTATTTGAAAAGGAAGCAAAGAAGAAATTTAGGCTTATTTTTCGGCATAGCAATTAAATAGAAGGCTTTTCAACTAACAGTCTAGGATTTGAACCTCAGCACGCAAGTTGTAATACCCAGAAAAAAATAATAATAATAAATAATTATTAAATAACAAAAAAAATTATTACTTTGTTTTAAAACATATTAATTGGATTTTGTCATTTATTTTGGGCTAATAAATTAATAAGTGTTGAATAAATTAATTTAGAACAATTTGGGCTTTTAATATTAATTGGGCTTAATTTAATTAAATGTGGGTAATAATAAATCCAATTATAATTAGGAGAATTAATAAGATTTTTTTTAATTAAACAAATAGCTAAACCTAATTTACTTGAGCATTATACCTAATACGTAATTGGGAAAAAGAAGAAGCCGCCGCTGCAGAAAGAAGAAAAAGGAGAGATTGAATTGTAAGTTGTTGATATATATGTGGTTCTTTTACAATTCTAAGTGAATGATATCTGAGAATGAATTTTCTTTTCTTAATTTTCGTAAATCTTGTATCTCTTGTACTTACAGTGATTGATTTGTAAAGGTTGCCTGATAGATATTTGAATATGTATATATATAGTAACTAGAGAATTTACTGGCTATTATTGTATATATATAATATCTGATTGCCGTGGATTGAGCCATGTAGTCATACAAATACTTTGATGATTTTTTTTAGTAATGATGATGGTGTAGTTTATATATATTTGTATATATTATATAACTTCATGTCAGTTCCTAAATATATATATATATATATATATATATATATATATATATATATATATTATATTGTTTATATTATTTTAGCTAACGGATGTTATGTTTTTAAATTAAATTAAAAATTTTGTATACAAATTAAATAATATTATGTTAGTAATGGTTAAATTTGTAATAAAATTTTATTTTATTTTATTAGATCGGACGGAAGGAATTTACGAGACAAATAGGAATTTAAATTTTGGGTATTACACTGCTTAATCCAGGTACGGATTCCGTACTTATTCAGCGATAATCCTTTTTATGTTGATTTGTTCGTTTTGTTTTCGTTTAGAAGTTAGTTATTGTTTCGCATGTTTGTTCCTTCTCAAATCCACGTGATAGTTTCGTTTTGGAGCATTGATATTTAGAACTCATGTTTGTACTCTTTGAACTTGTTTATCATGGTTAATATTAATTTCGATTTTTGTAGTGATGTACATGTTAGTATGTTTTGGAGACTTGTATTGGTATTTCGTTCGATCGAACATGTACACGTTAGAACCCTTTGTATTATGTCGCATGTGTTGTGACATGATATTTTTGTTAGAATATCGTAGGGTATACCTGAGCTATAACCACCTGTGGGGGTACCACAGGCATGTCCTCTTGGCACCGAGGCATGACACCTTCCGTGGTGGTGTGATCAGTCCACGGCGTCTCCATTTTGTGCTCCGGTGGGAGTTGGCCATTTGGTGTTTTGTTGTGGGAGGCGTATGGGTCGACCCTAGTTTCTGTTCTGTTCTGTTCTGCGGATTGGTGATGTTTGTGCCAAACACACCTTCCGATTTTGTATGCATCTGGATTGCGCAGTCCGATGTGTGATTGCCTGTGTGGCATTATTTTGATTGCCTGTGTGGCATTATTTGACTTGCTTGTGTGGCAAGGTATATTACTATTTATTTTGAGCTCGGTATGAAATAACACCCAGCCATTTGATTCAGCCTACCATTTTATTGTGTTAGTTTTATTCGTTTCGTTTCAGTTCTTTTTGTTTTAATTCATTTAATTGAGTTAGTTATTTCGGTTCATTTCTTGTATTCTATATCCGTACTGGGCATTTGGCTCATGCTGTGTTTTTCTTCCGGCAGGTAATCAGGGGGATCAAGGGCAAGTGTGACGAGAGCTTCCTTTAATCCAATGGTTTAGAAATGTTTTGTTTAGGCTTGATATGTCAGCTATTTAGAATTGTAATAATTATTTAGATTGTGGTTTGAACCAGTGTGGCATTTATTATAGTTTGTCTTATGAGATTTAATTATTATGAGATTATTCTTTTGTGGTTTAGAGCCTTGTGATATTCGTTAGTTCTTTTGTGTTGTGCGTAACCTCTCTTTGTATTTCGGAAAGGGTGTGTTACAGATTTGGTATCAGAGCTAGGTTCTTTCTTGTAGAAAACCTATTTAGGTTTGACCTGTGAGTTATGGGTAGACTTCTGGGTTAGGTTTTTGTCCAGTTTGATTTTTTTTTTGTTCAGCTATATTCAAATCTGTTTTAATCTGTTATGTTTATATTCATTGATCTCTTTCTTAGATGGCTCGTCGATCCACTGGAGTTACTAGGAGGAGAGGTAACAATAGGGGAAGGGGTAATGTTCAGCCCAATGAGCAACCTAATGATCAGATAAATGCTCAACTGGTTAACTTGGTGAATCAGGCGGTTAATCAGACTTTACCGCAGTTGGTGGCACAGGTTGTACAGGCAATGCAACAACTGCCAGAAATTCCTGAGCAAGGGCACTCGGGAAATAATGGGCCACAAACAAACGAAGAGGAAGGAAATTTGGATGGCCTTGATCAGCAGGTGGTTCCAATGTATGTGTGGTTGGAGAGGTTTCAGAAGCAGAAGCCACAGTCTTTCAGTTCTGCTCCAACTCCAATTGATGCGAAAAATTGGATTGCTCACCTAGAGAAGATTTTTGATGTGTTGGGATGCTCAGATAATCAAAGAGTGTTGCTTGCTGCTTACAAGCTAGAGGGGTATGCACAGAGGTGGTGGAAAGCACTGAAGACAACAAAGGATGATGGTTACGTGGAGACACTTCATTGGGCAGAGTTTTGTGAGGTCTTTTATCAGCAGTACTTTTCAGCTGCTGATAAAGAGGCCTATGCTAGAGAGTATCTATCCATTCGGCAGAAGGATGATGATTCCATTACCGATTTCATGACCAGGTTCACCAGGTTGGCAGGTTTTGCGGGAACGTCTGCAGGGACTGCGGCAGAACAGGCGGAGAAGTTCAAGTGGCGGATTCATTATAGGTACCGCCAACATCTCATTAACACCAAGTTTGCGGATGTATCGGCGGTGGCTAATGCGGCCAAGAACATTAAAATGGAGCGGCAGGACTTTCGGACTTCCAAACCGGAAGGGAGTCAAAAGAGGGACAGAGATGACCAGCAGGGTCAAGCTTCGGGTCAGCATGGGAGAAATCAAGGTGGTCAGTGGAACATAAATCGTAGTGTCCAGCAGGGGCAGTGGCGTGGTCAGAATCAGAACAGGAGTTATCAGCAGATGCCTCAGCAAGGGCAGAATGGTCAGCTTCAGTTACCTTGGTATGGACAAAATCATCAGCAGGGACAGAATCGTCTGGAGGGGCAAAATCAGGGTCGTTACCCAGGACCAGCTGGTGGGGGTAACCCGAATCTTATTCCAATAGCTCCTTGTGTTACTTGTGGGGCTAATCATCCGGGGAGGCAGTGCCACAGACTCACCGGTGCATGCTTCTTGTGTGGACAGATGGGTCATATTGCTAGGGATTGTACCGGTCCACGCGGAAATGGTGGAGGTGGTGATAATGGTGGCAATGGAGGTCAGCATCAGGGTGGCCGAGTGTTTGCTTTGACGTATAACCAGGCGGCAGGTGTACCAGGTACTGTTTCTGGTACTCTTTTAGTTGGAAATTGTGAAGCGTCTATTTTATTTGATACGAGTTCTACTCATTCCATTGTTGCTCAGTCTTTTGTTCGGCACCTGGGTGTGCCATCTCAGTCTTTAGATTCTGTTATGTCTATTTCTACCCCGATGGGGACTTCAGTTGTTATTTCTGATTTGTATAGAGGGTGTCCGATCAGTTTCGGGGATAGGGTTTGTAGAGTTAATCTTCTTCCGATGTGTATGCACGATTTTGATATCATTCTTGGGATGGACTGGTTGGATAAACACCAAGCCACTATCGATTGTCAGGCGAAGAAGGTTATATTCGGAGATGTGAAGTCTCCTGAATTCATATTTCAGGGTTCACAGCCGAGTAAAGTGGTGAAGTTGATTTCAGCTTTGAAGGCTGGAAAGTTGGTAGCAAAGGGTTGTGAGGGATATTTGGCGTTTGTGAAGGAAACCTCTAAGGGTGAGTCTCGTATTGAGGATGTTCCAATTGTTCATGATTTTTCCGATGTGTTTCCTGAAGAATTGTCAGGGTTGCCACCACAACAGGAAGTAGAGTTTGCTATTGAGCTTGTTCCTGGTGCGGAACCTATCTCTAAGGCGCCGTATCGGATGGCATCGTTGGAGTTGCAGGAGTTGAAGGAGCAGTTGCAGGAACTGTTGGATCGTGGTGTGATTCGGCCGAGTGTTTCGTCGTGGGGTGCTCCAGTCTTGTTTGTGAAGAAGAAGGATGGGTCTATAAGACTGTGTATAAACTACATGGAGTTGAACAAGATCACCATCAGGAATTGGTATCCATTGTCGAGGATTGATGACTTGTTTGACGAACTTAAGGGGGCAAAGTATTTTTCAAAGATAGACTTGAGGTCGGGATATCATCAGTTGAGGGTGAGGGATGAGGATATCCCTAAGACGACTTTTCGTACTCGATATGGGCATTACGAGTTTCTGGTGATGTCATTCGGGTTGACTAACGCTCCGGCGGTATTTATGGATTTGATGAATCGGGTGTTCAGGGAGTATTTGGACCAATTTGTCATTGTCTTTATTGATGACATTTTGGTTTACTCCAAGTCTAAGGAAGAGAATGAGGAGCATCTTCGCACAGTGTTAGGAATTTTGTAGAAAGAGAAGTTGTATGCTAAATTCTTTAAATGCGAGTTTTGGTTGGAGCAGGTTCCATTTTTGGGCCACGTTGTTTCTGCTGAAGGCATTAAGGTGGATCCTGCGAAGGTTGAGGCTATCACTAAATGGCCAAGACCTACTACAGTGACGGAGGTTAGGAGTTTCTTTGGTTTGGCAGGGTATTATAGGCGGTTTGTGGAAGGGTTTTCCTTGCTTGCCTTACCATTGACTCAGTTGATGAGAAAAGGCGTGAAGTTTATGTGGAATGAAGAGCGGGAGAAGAGTTTCGAGGAGTTGAAGAAATGACTTGTGTCAGCTCCTATACTTGCATTGCCGTCGGGGACAGGAGACTATCAGATTTATAGTGATGCTTCTAAGAAGGGCTTGGGGTGTGTTTTGATGCAACACGGTAAGGTGATTGCTTATGCTTCTAGGCAGCTTAAACCTTACGAGATGAACTACCCCATACATGATTTGGAGTTAGCAGCGGTGATCTTTGCCTTAAAGATTTGGAAGCATTATTTGTATGGAGAGACTTGTGATATCTTCACTGATCACAAAAGTCTTAAATACATTTTCACTCAGAAGGAGCTCAATATGAGGCAGAGGCGTTGGTTGGAACTTCTAAAAGATTATGATGCTAGAATTTAGTATCACCCGGGGAAGGCAAATGTGGTTACAGATGCTCTTAGCTGAAAGAGTTTAGGGAGTGTAGCTGCCATTATTATGCAACCTCAGCTTATTTCAGATATGGAGCGGATCGAGTTGGAGTTGTATGTATGAGGTTCATATGGGTATTTGGCGGGTATGAGAGTGGAGCCCTCTCTTATCTCGCGGGTCAAAGAAGCTCAAAAGAAAAATGGGGAGTTGTGGAGTATGACGCAAAATTTAGAGGAGGGAAAGCAGCCCGAGTTTCGTATTGATGACCATGGTGTGATTTGGTTGGGTGAGTTATTGTGTGTACCGTCCGATCCAATCATTAGGGAGGCGATGTTGGCTGAGGCTCATAGTTCGCCATTTTCTATTCATCCAGGTTCTACAAAGATGTATAGAGATTTGAAGAAGAATTTTTGGTGGAATGGGATGAAACGAGACATGGCTGAATATGTTGGGAGGTGCCTCACTTGTCAACAAGTGAAGATAGAACATCAACGAGCTAGTGGGTTGTTGCAACAGTTAGACATTCCAGTGTGGAAGTGGGAGGATATCACGATGGACTTTGTGACTAGTTTGCCGAAGACTTTCAAGAAGAATGATGCCATTTGGGTAGTGGTGGATCGGTTGACTAAATCGGCACACTTTTTGACTATCCATGAGGGTTACTCGGTAGATAGGTTGGCACATATCTTTCAGCATGAAATTGTTAGACTTCATGGTACTCCGGTATCTATTGTTTCAGATCGGGACCCACGGTTTACTTCAAGGTTTTGGAAAGGATTTCAACGAGCTTGGGGTACTCGGCTCAACTTTAGTACTTCTTTCCATCCGCAAACTGATGGGCAATCTGAAAGGACTATTCAGACGTTGGAGGATATGTTGAGGTATTGTGAACTTGAATGGTCGGGTAATTGGGATGATTACTTTAGCCTAGTTGAGTTTGCTTATAACAACAGCTGGCATGCAAGTATTGGAATGGCACCATTTGAGGCATTGTATGGTAGAAAGTGTCGAGCACCGACTTGTTGGGATGAGGTTGGCGAAAGGGCCATAGAAGGGCCTGAGTTAGTTCAAATCACTACGGAGAAGGTAGCGGTGGCTAAGGAGAAATTGAAGGCGGCTCGATCACGACAGAAGTGTTATGCTGATAAGCATAGGAGGACTTTAGAGTTTGAGCCCGGGGAGCATGTGTTTCTAAAATTTTCTCCTTGGAAGGGTATTCGGTGATTTGGGTTGAAAGGGAAGCTTAGTCCGCGTTACATTGGCTCATTTGAGATTCTGGAGAGGGTTGGTGAGGTTGCGTATCGGTTAGCCTTGCCTCCGCAACTAGCTCATGTGCACAATGTGTTCCATGTGTCGGTGTTGAGAAGTTACAATTATCATCCGTTGCATGTGGTGCAATATCCGTTCGATAAGATTCAGGAGGATCTTACTTCTGAGGAACAAGCCGAGGCGATTGTGGATCGTCAAGAGCAGATTATGAGGAGGAAGACTATTCCGTTTGTTAAGGTTTTGTAGAGGAATCATTCGGAGCGGGAGGCTACATGGGAGATGGAAGAGTCTATTCGAGCGGAGTATCCGCATCTCTTTGAAAATTAGGTGCATTCTATTCTTTTGATTCCGAGGACGGAATCCTTTTTAAGGGGTAGGTGATGTAATACCCAGAAAAAAATAATAATAATAAATAATTATTAAATAACAAAAAAATTATTACTTTGTTTTAAAACATATTAATTGGATTTTGTCATTTATTTTGGGCTAATAAATTAATAAGTGTTGAATAAATTAATTTAGTACAATTTGGGCTTTTAATATTAATTGAGCTTAATTTAATTAAATGTGGGTAATAATAAATCCAATTATAATTAGGAGAATTAATAAGATTTTTTTTAATTAAACAAATAGTTAGACCTAATTTACTAGAGCATTATACCTAATACGTAATTGGGAAAAAGAAGAAGCCGTCGCTGCAGAAAGAAGAAAAAAGAGAGATTGAATTGTAAGTTGTTGATATATATATGTGGTTCTTTTACAATTCTAAGTGAATGATATCTGAGAATGAATTTTCTTTTCTTAATTTTCGTAAATCCTGTATCTCTTGTACTTACAGTGGTTGATTTGTAAAGGTTGCCTGATAGATATTTGAATATGTATATATATAGTAACTAGAGAATTTACTGGCTATCATTGTATATATATAATATCTGATTGTCGTGGACTGAGCCATGTAGTCATACAAATACTTTGATGATTTTTTTTTAGTAATGATGATGGTGTAGTTTATATATATTCGTATATATTATATAACTTCATGTTAGTTGCTATATATATATATATATATATATATATATATATATATATATATATATATCTAACTGAACCATATATATATATATATATATATATATATTATATTGTTTATATTATTTTAGCTAACGGATGTTATGTTTTTAAATTAAATTAAAAATTTTGTATACAAATTAAATAATATTATGTTAGTAATGGTTAAATTTGTAATAAAATTTTATTTTATTTTATTAGATCGGACGGAAGGAATTTAACGAGACAAATAGGAATTTAAATTTTGGGTATTATATTGCTTAATCCAGGTACGGATTCCGTACTCCTTCAGCGATAATCCTTTTTATGTTGATTTGTTCGTTTTGTTTTCGTTTAGAAGTTAGTTATTGTTTCGCATGTTTGTTCCTTCTCAAATCCACGTGATAGTTTCGTTTTGGAGCATTGATATTTAGAACTCATGTTTGTACTCTTTGAACTTGTTTATCATGGTTAATATTAATTTTGATTTTTGTAGTGATGTACATGTTAGTATGTTTTGGAGACTTGTATTGGCAATTCGTTCGATCGAACATGTACACATTAGAACCATTTTGTTTGGTATTATGTCGCATGTGTTGTGACATGATATTTTTGTTAGAATATCGTAGGGTATACCTGAGCTATAACCACCTGTGGGGGTACCACAGGCATGTCCTCTTGGCACCGAGGCATGACACCTTCCGTGGCGGTGTGATCAGTCCACGGCGTCTCCATTTTGTGCTCCGGTGGGAGTTGGCTATTTGGTGTTTTGTTGTGGGAGGCGTATGGGTCGACCCTAGTTTCTGTTCTGTTCTGCGGATTGGTGATGTTTGTGCCAAACACACCTTCCGATTTTGCATGCATCTGGATTGCGCAGTCCGATGTGTGATTGCCTGTGTGGCATTATTTTGATTGCATGTGTGGCATTATTTGACTTGCCTGTGTGGCAAGGTATATTACTATTTATTTTGAGCTCGGTATGAAATAACACCCAGCCATTTGATTCAGCCTACCATTTTATTGTGTTAGTTTTATTCGTTTCGTTTCAGTTTGTTTTGTTTCAATTCATTTAATTGAGTTAGTTATTTCGTTTCATTTCTTGTATTCTATATCCGTACTGGGCATTTAGCTCATGCTGTGTTTTTCTTCCGGCAGGTAATCAGGGGGATCAAGGGCAAGTGTGACGAGAGCTTCCTTTAATCCAATGGTTTAGAAATGTTTTGTTTAGGCTTGATATGTCAGCTATTTAGAATTGTAATAATTATTTAGATTGTGGTTTGAGCCAGTGTGGCATTTATTATAGTTTGTCTTATGAGATTTAATTATTATGAGATTATTCTTTTGTGGTTTAGAGCCTTGTGATATTCGTTAATTCTTTTGTGTTGTGCGTAACCTCTCTTTCTATTTCGGAAAGGGGGTGTTACACAAGTCATCCACAGAAGCAGCTGAGAATGTAGGGACTAAATTAACTTCATTAATAACAAATATAATGAATTCATTGCCCGAGTCTGCTAATTCCCATGTCATACAAGCAGCTGCATCAAGTATTCAGTCAGAACTTGACCATGCTCAACAACCAAAATCAAGAGGAAATATTAGTGCACTACAAATAAATAATATATAACATGGGCTTTAGATAAGTTATATAGAAGGGTCCTTTACATAAGTATATAACAAATAGAAAGTAATTACAAGAAAAGTGCATCAACTAAATAATTACAAAAAGAGTGTAATTAAGACTCATATTACAAAAATAGTACAATTCACATTAATAAAGAAACCTAAAATCAAGGATAACTAATAATTCAAATTCAAATTCAAATCTTGTCTCTAACAACAATTTCAAATCCATATTTCAAAATTCAAATCAAAATGAGAAAATTAAAAATAAAAAATTATGAAGGAGCTAATGTTCATCATCCTCCTCTCTCGCCGCCACCGCTTCCGCCGCCACAAAAATTGACTAGTAACTGCATCACATTTAAAATAAAATTGGTAATCAAATACAACTGAATTGGTTACCTTGGTCTAAAAGTTTGACAACCAATTTCATGTTGGTAAATAAAAAATAGAACACTGCATATTTATACCAAGGTAACCAAAACTTTATACCAAGGTAACCAAACTTTTATACCAAGGTAATCAAACTTTTATACCAAGATAATCAATCTACCTTCACACCTGCAGTATGAATTAGTTACCTTGATCTGAAAGTTTGGCAACCAACTGCACGAAGGTTTGGCTACCAACTGTATTACATGCAAACTAAATTGGAAACTTAATAAAACAGAATTAGTTACCTTGATATAAAGGTTTGGCTACCAACTGCATTATAAAAAAACTGTAGAAACAGAGCGACGATGACAGAGGGATGGGGTGGGGCATTGGCAGTGGGAGGAGGAGGAGGGGGGTGGCGGAGGGAGGGGGGAGGATGAGGGGGTGGCGGAGGGAGGGAGGGAGGGGGGAGGAGGAGGAGGGAGGCGGAGGGAGGGGTAGGAGGGAGGGGGGAAGAGGAGGGGGTGGGGGTAGCGGATGGAGGGGGAGGAGGAGGAGAGGGGAGGAGGGAGGGGGGAAGAGGAAGGGGTGGCGGAGGGAGGGGGAGGAGGGAGGGGGGAAGAGGAGGGGGTGGCGGAGGGAGGGGGTGGGGGTAGCGGATGGAGGGGGAGGAGGAGGAGAGGGGCGGAGGGAGGGGGAGGAGGGGGTGGCGGAGTGAGGGGGTGGGGCGTGGGCGGTGGGTGGAGAAAGGAGGCGGAGGAAGAGGAAGGAGAGGGTGTGGGGCTGGGGCTGGGGCGGGAGGAGTAGTGGCGGGGGGCAGAGGCGGGAGGAGGGGAGGAGGGGAGGCGGGAGGCGGGAGGAAGTGGAGGCGGAGGGTGGGGAGGGATTGGACAGGAGGAGGAGGAGGAGGAGGAGGAGGAGGAGGAGGCGGAGGGAGGGAGGAGAAGAAGAAGAAGGGAAACATAAATGGAGTGGGAGAAAATCATGGGAGAGATGGGGAGAAAATTGTGGGAGAGATGGTTGATAATTAAAACACATCCCATAATTAAAGGAATCATAAATATGTACTAATAATGTAACTAAAATTTTAAAGATATTAATTATGTAAATATTTAATGAGGGCACTTTTCTTGTAATTATATTTTTAAATGTACTATAAAATGTAATTGTTTCTATATAGAACTACCAATATTATCAAATAACAGCAAATGGAATCAAGAAAACCACCAATATTCGTTCTAATTTTCATTTTTTATTTTTGGTTGGTATATTCTTGAGAGAAGGTTTAATATAAATGGCATAGATTCAGATTAGAGATTCTTTCTCAATAAATGTCTGCTCTTGAGATGATGAACACCATAAGCCGCGGTGGAAGCCACAGTTGTTGAAGCCACTAACCAACTGCACCAATTCAAATAGAGTTATTGCTTGTTATTGAAATCTATTAGCAGCACATTAATAATATTGCATTAAGAGGAGTATAAACTACCTCAAGTATGTGATGTATGATTGAGTATCCTGGATTTGTGTAATTAGAAAATTAGAGGTTTCAACAACCCCCTTGAAGCTGGAGAGTTGTCTTGTTGGTTGTAATTATCATTAATATAAGAAGTCAAGTGACTTAAGTCTGTAACCTTAGATTTCCCAGAAGAATCCATCGAAGCAGATTTTAGGAGACCTATTGATGCTCCTATCTTTGGGACAGGTTCCTTAATTGCATAGTTGTCAGAAAACAAAGCACCAGGAACACATCCAAGTTGTTGAACTAGAGTCTTCACGTCATTCATGAATCTTGTATTCTCCATGATCTGAGCCAGTTAAGATGCCCATAGAAATGTTTAGAGAAATTTGAGGCGATAAAACAATGAACTAAGCAAAAATCCATTAAATTACAAGAATCAATAGAACTACTGTTTTACTTGTGAACTTTAAAATAGAATATAGCACAAACTGAATACTGTTAACTTCATCTCTATCCAGTGTCAGTGAATCAAAGTATTGAGGATCTTTCATTAGGCTGGTTAAATAGAGATCCCTTAATTTTGTATCCTAGTCAGAGTTGAATCTTATTGACTCAGAATTGTACATGCAAGGAGATTAATTTATCTATAGTCAAAACTAAAAACTACACTGACACTGAATAAAATCCTAACAAGAATGGTAACAAAATCATTGACATTTGACAAGTTGGAGAAAGTACAGACAATACATGGAATATGCACACTCATGCTTGGATTTCAAAAATTTTGGGGGAGAGATTCCAGTGCTTACAGCTAATGATGAACCAAGCTAGAGAACACCATGAGGAAGAACAGGAATGATTGCAATTGTGTGCAAACGAAGAGTAGATCCTGTGACTGAGTAGAAAACTAGGTCATATTTGACATAGAAACAGCTAGAAACTATCATACCTGCATTCCAGCAGAAACTTGTTGACGCAATTCATTTAGTACCTAAGAGCATCCACAATTTAAAAAAAATGTCTTAGTAAGGTAAGGTTTTTAACATCAAAAAACCAAGTACATAATATATATTTTTATTTGATAAATCATCAAGAAACTATGTATCGTAGTAGGATCTAAGAAGACATTAGAAATTTGTACAGATCTCTATTACTGATTTTATTTTTCTCAAGAAAATTTTAAACCAGCTAGACACTTTTATGAACTTGTCAGATACCAATTGTAGTTGCAATTGAATCCAAGTTGTTAAATCTCCTTACTTACCACAGGAATGATCGAGAGCGTCAGGTAAAGCCTACAACTTGTCATGTGTATATCCCTGGTTATCCCTCTGAACCCAAAACGTGTAATCATCATATTCATTGAGGTTCTCAGACAGATAGAAAATTTCAAAGCTGTTGTCTTTTCCTTCAACCTAAAATAAGAGTAAAAGCCAAAAACAATACTCAACAAACCACATACTGGTATATAATCCCGGAAACACAATAAAAATAGTCACAGATAGCAGAACATAATAAACACACAAAAATTTCATAAATGTGTACATATATGAATAAGTTATATATCTATCACTGACTTTCAAATTCCGGCAAGCATAACAGCTGAATCTAAAAAATCAAGATTAAAATTTAAAATTCTAAAATTAATTTTAAAGGCTAACTACAGTCCATTAAACCACGTTCAAGCAAATAGCATAATTTCAAACCATAGATAGAGTATCAGAACAAACACAAATACACATATATAGAGATATAGGGACAGAAATTGGTACCAGCAAGAGAGAGAAGGCCATAGAAGTTTGTGATTCGCCAGCCAATCTTACAGAACGGGGGAAGAGATTCTTCCAATGCGTGTACTTCTCGTCTATCAAAACCTTTTTAAACTTTAAACGCAAGTAGGAGAAACAAAAGAATGGGTAGAACCGATATCAAATAAGGTATAAACTTCGCAAAAGTTTATGATTAGCTTACCCGTGATAACTTCCTTCGGGTTCCTCACTTTTTTGGAAGTCGCGACAAATGATCTCCCTTGAACTACTGGGTTTAACTTTTCTGGGACGGCCTTTGGTGTCTCCATCCCAACTGGACTTCACTTTACTGCATGAAAAAATTAGGCTAGGTGACCTTCTCTTTCGCAATTATAACATGCGTTGGACTGTTGCGTACAGTTTGGACTGATGTGTCCCTCCCCTCCGTATTTGTAGCATACGATCAGTGGTCGTTCTCCTTCCTTAACAACGGGTGCTGGTGCTAACGCCTTTCCATCATTATTGAACCTCCTCTTCTAGAAATTTCAACTTCTATTATCTTGGCCAGGATTTCCACCGAAGTGGTTACCATTCCTGGCATGTTGATTTCCTCCACGTTTGTTGTCACCGCTTCGATGACTGCTACCACTGGTATTATTGTTTTATTGGCACTTATCTCTTGGTTGGGTTAACTCATTATTCCGCTCCAATAACTAAGCCCTATTCACAACATCTGAATACAAGCAAAGTTTGTGAGAAATGAGGTATTCACGTATTTCGGGTTTCAAACCTCTTAGAAACATCCGCATCATACGCTCCTAATTATCTACGAAATGAGATACAAACCGGGATAATTCTATAAACTTATACTCATACTGCGATACAGTCATATTATTTTGCTCCAGCTTGATGAATTCAACCTCCTTTATGTGACGAATAATTTCGGGAAAGTACTTGTCGTTGAACAGTTCTTGAAACTTTTCCCAAAACATCTTGAGTGCGGCAGGCTGAGAACGTTTTACAGATTTCCACCAGTAATCTACCTCTTCTCGCAACATGAAGGTGCCAAAGGGAAGCTTTTACTCCTCAGAGCATCCCAAGACATCAAATATCTTGGTGATCTACTTTATCCACGTCTCTACCTTAAGTGGTTTTGGCTTTTCCAAAAACATCGGTGGTCCCAGCTCCATGAACTGCTTAACGGTGACCATCCGTGAGTTGCCAATGTTTCCACCTGCATTTTGAACAGGAGTCTCTCTCGCCTGATGTTCCATGAATTGCAGAAATCCTCTGAACATCCCATCGTTCAGCATTTGGTCGGCGTTGTTGTTTACCTGAGGATTATTACCTTCCTGATGCATATTATCCTTGTTATTGATCATCGGTGACTCAACGGTCTCATGTGCTCCATTACTTCTCTCAATATTCTCAGATGTCATTTTCAAACATTGCTACAAAACAAGGGTTAATTGACATGTCACATATTATCCCTATATTCTGACCGACCAACTAAATAACAAATAAGTTTAGGTAGGTCATACTACCGAAGAATTTACCCGTCTCTCCCCTCCTTGTTCTAGTCTCACATCTCAGCTGGGGATCATATCCCGAAGCTTTGATACCAACTGTGACGCCCCCAAAATAGGTATGCATCACCAATTCTGAGTCGCCAAATACGTGACACAGAAATTAATATAAACTTCATTGATACAATACGACAAAACACAGCTGAGAGTTTTAACACGAATATTGTCTTGTAGACAATATTCAAACTCAAATGGAGTCCTCATTACAATTATTATCACACTATTTTATAAAATAGTGAGGACTACTATAGACACCATCTCAGACCATCATTCCGTTCCCCGACTGGTTCCAGCTATATTCTCATTTCTTGAAGAAAACAATAAAAGCAAAGGGTGAGCTCAACTAACCCAGTAAAGAATATTATGACTAAGATAATGCAGAATAAATTATCGTTAGCCTTCAACGGTGTTAAACTGATAGAATACAATAGACAACAAGTTTAACTGCAGCGGAACAAATAATCCATTAGAAGAGTCAAGTAAAGCATGATATCTACTATCTTCTATGATTTAAAATTTTATCATCAATTTTATCGCTAAGACTCGGCTCAATAAATAATCTTCATCACTGAATTATCCATGCACTACAGGCAAAGAATATTCATTAGTATCACATCCACGAATTATCCATGCACTACGGGCCAAGGATATTCATGTTATCACCAATGGTCATGATCATACCAACAACTGTCCATCAATAAACTAAGGGCCAATGAGGACTTTTACAACATCATTTATAACATTACAGGTCATGATTATACGGATACATAGTCATAATCATACCAATCAACAGTCCATCAATATAAGCATGAGGATGATGACAATGATATAAAAATTCAATTAAGTAAGAGCAAGAATAAATTTTAAAGATTTATAAATCAATTTATTCAGAGTTCAAGAATGTTTAAATTGTCAACATGATAACTGCTTGGTGGAGTAAAATTCAAGAATAATATTCCGAAAATAACTTGGACAACAAAGAAATTAATTTTTATCATGAATAATACCCAGGGTGAATAGTACCTGAGTGAATAGTACCCCGTGAATAGTACTTCATGAATAGTACCCTGTGAATAGTACCCTAATATGAAAAGATCAAAATTTAACAAGAATGTTCAGAAAAATACCTTTGTGAAATGATACTAGATGAAACGCAAATTTCAAGGATATTCTACTAATTTCAAGGAGTATAGAAGCAATACTTTACAAAATGAATGTAGAATTTAGAATCTGAAATGAAATAATATTACTTACGTACTATAAAGTATGGAAGAAAATATTATTTCTTACGAGTATTGCACAAAAATAATATCCCTTACCTTAAAAGGAGAGTACTTCTGAATGGTAGGGCGGAGATATTTTTGAAGAAAACTTATACTATTTTCTACGCTCAAAGCTTCCTCAAACTCTAAAGAAATACACTCAATATTATAAAAGAAGAATTCTCTGATTCTGGTTTGATTTCAATTCTAAACTAAGCATCCTATTTATAGGATAATAGAAGGATACTATTTAGAAGAAAAAATTACGGACTGTACAGTAAGGAAAAATCACGGGCGATGTTCGGCTGAATTCGTATGAAAAATTTTGATTTTACTATGCAGCACGATGCACACACTATGTAGTATTATGCCATACTATGCAGTACTATGCATAATAAAATATAATATATTCTATTTTACATAAAAAATAAAACTTTTAATGTATATGTATATATATATACACACA
>JAINUV010000399.1:120000-124845 GCA_020205505.1 Panax japonicus
GTGTTCCAATTCAACCAAGTGGACCTAGAAGGAGTACTAGAGCTAGAAAAGATAAAGATTTAGGTGATGATTTCATTTCATCACAGTCTCTATTAATTTTTGTGGAAGGTGACCAAAATGATGAGGTGGTAAATGAAATACCTATGTATATAGTCTTGAGACTGATCCTAAATCATTTAAGAAGCTAATGGCTTCTAGGATGCTGCCTTTTGGAAGGAAGCTGTAAATGATGAAATGGATTCAATCTTGGGAAATAATACTTGGGTATTGACAGATTTACCTAGAGGTTCTAACCTATAGGTTGCAAATGGATTTTTAGAACAAAGTATAACACTAACGGTACTATTTCTGCTTTTAAAGCAGATTAGGTAGCAAAAGGTATTAGACAAGTAGAAGGTATTGACTATTTGATACTTATGCACCGTAGAACGAGGTTACTTCCATTCGAATTCTTTTGCCTTAGCTTCATTGTATGATCTTTATGTTCATCAAATGGATGTAAAGACTGCATTTTGAATGGCAATTTGAATGAGAAAGTATATATGGAACAACCCGAAGGGTTTGTTGCTCCCGGTAATGAAGGCTAAAGTATGCAAATTATTTAAGTCCCTTTATGGTCTAAAAATAGGCACCAAAACAGTGGCACGAAAGATTTGATGCTGTTATTATAAACTTTGGGTTTAAATATAATAGTGCAGATAGGTGCATATACTCCAAAACCTCTTCTGATTATATGGTGATAGTCTGTTTGTACGTAGATGATATGTTGATCATCAGTACGAATATGGTTGGAGTAAATGAGACTAAAAAGTATTTATCCTCTGTCTTTAAGATGAAAGACTTAGGTAAAGTAGATACTATTTTAGGCATCAAAGTTAAAAAACATAGTGGGGGTTATGTATTAAATCAATCTCACTATATTGAAAAGATATTAACTTAGTTTATTCATCTCGAGTTCAAGGAGGTGAATACTCCTTTTGCGAATGGAGTTAAACTCAAAGAAAATGAGGGTAGAGCTATTGCACAGCTAGAATACGCAAGTGCTATTGGTAGCCTTATGTATGCTATGCATTGTACTCGGCCAGATATTTCTTTTGCAGTTTCTAAACTTAATAGATATACGAGCAGTCCTAGTATTGATCATTGGAAAGCTATTGGAAGGGTACTTGGATATCTAAAAAGAACCAGTGGCATAGGATTGTTCTACTATAAATTCCCTAGTGTTTTGGAGGGATATTCTGATGCAAGCTGGATTAATAGTGTGGGAGATAATAAATCTACAAGTGGGTGGATTTTAACTCTTGCCAGTGGTGCTGTTTCTTGGGCAAACAAGAAACAGACTTGTATTTCTCACTCTACCATGGAGTCAGAGTTTATAGCTTTGGCTCAAGCAGGAAAAATGGCTTATTGGATTAGAAATATGTTGTTAGACATAGATTTATGGCCAATCCAATGCCTCCTATTTCACTATATTGTGATAGTGAAGCTACGCTTACAAGAGTGTATAGTGGTACCTATAATGGTAAGTCTAGACATATTGGTCTAAGACATGAATTTGTGAAACAATTGATACATGATGGTATCATAACTATTATCTATGTGAAGTCAAGTAAAAACTTGGCTGATCCACTTACTAAACCTTTGACGAGAGATTTAATAAGTTTAACTACACGAGATATAGGACTTAAACCATTCTGAGCCAAGGGTGATGGGAACCCAACCTATTACTAGGTTACCCTTAGTTTATAGGTTCAATGGGAAAAACAAGTCACAGTTTTTTGCTTTGTTACTATCAATTTGGTCTCATATGTAGTATATGATAGTAACGTCTGTTGCATGACCGAGGATGAGCTATGCTCTTAACAAAGTGTTGCACTTATAGCAACAGAAGTGCTAGAGAACTTGTACCTATATGAACTAGAAGTGAAAGCCGCTTCTTATAGAGAGTTATGGTTTACTCTCTTAGAGGTTCAAGAAACAGTATATTGCACATGGCTTTAATAGCGCAAAGCGATTATTATGCTCACCGTAAAGGGAGGTTTGTGTGTGTATGATAGTCCGTCATATCATTTGAAATAGAGGTTCAATCTACGGACACCTCTATTTCGATATGATTTTGAGCTGTTTATACTAATAAAGGATTCAATGTTCGCATACCTTTTATTAGCATACAAGCCTTAGAGTTGATAGATAAGGAATTGTTTGAAGAAAAGTAGTTTTTCAAACAAGTGGGGGATTGTTAATTGCACCTTTTCTTTATGAGTTTGATCATTTTGGGAATTAATTTAGACCCTTAATTGATTAAATTATATTAAATAAATTGTGCATTTGATAGCCTATTACAAGGAGATTAATAGAGAGCAATATATGGTTCAAGTAGGAGTTATATATTGTGTTTTAATTGTATCCAAAGTGGAGTACATGAAAAGGTTCATTGTTGTTTAAGAAAACTATTTCTTTAAGTCCCACATTGAGTAGGAATAAAACTATTTAATACTTTATAAGTATATGTGGAATAGTTTAATTCACTAGTGGAACTAAAGGAAAGGCTTGGAGTTGGTCACAATGGCGTGGTGCAAAGCACCACCCGCCCGCGTCCCGCGACCCGGGGGCCGGGGCCGTGGTGCGGGTTCGGGTCGCATTGGCGCTTTAGGCGGACTTTGCACTTCGCACTGTGCGCATCGTCGCTAGGAGCCATGAGCCTCTTTTTCACATTGAACCAGAATAATAAACTTCATTAATGATTAAAACAGTTTTTTGTTTAATCATTATGGGATGCAAAACTGATATGTGATTAATATATCATTTAATTTTTTTAAATGATTCTTAACTCACAATTCAGTTATGAAATTGGAGAGTCTCATCTTCTTTCTTCTATCATCTTTTACCACAGCAGCATAAATTGAGGTTAAAAAGTGAGTTGCTATCACTTAGAACGAATACAAGCTTTGACATAAAATCCTAGAGGTATATTGCTAGTAGCCTTTAGCAAACCTTAGTGGTAAGGGGCAATAAACACCTTAAGGACAGGACTACCCGTGTCAATCTTTGGTCCTAATTTTCTGTATTCATTATATTCTTTAACATTCCCACCCGCCGATCCTGGCTTCTCTCCGTTTATCCTGTCGTCGCCTTTCTCCTCTCTATGAGGAGAATCAAGGGTACGGGTTCAGTTTTTAGGTATGTTGATAAATAGTTTTCCTGATTCAGGAAGCGCTCAAAATGGTCGTGTTTCTCTTCTCCTTGGCTCTCGTTTACTAAATCTGAACCCCTCTATTAAGATTGACCATTCGGGTTGAACCATCCATCTGGGCCTCCCCTTGCTGAACTATTCTGATAACTTCTACCTGGCCCTCCATAAGCAGCATCTTGATATCGAGTGCTCTGGTAACCCGAAGAATACCCTCCTGCTCCTTGTGCTGACCAGCCCGATCCCTTGAGTAGCCGCCTCCGGAATTCTTGGCCAGGAACAAAAAGGTCTCCCGCCACCGTATCCTGATCGCCCACCAGTATGCCTTGTCTTCCCCTGTGAGAAAGTCTGGTTGTCGTTCCACTTGCCATCCGCCGCAGAAGCAACAGCGGCAGCGTAGTCCTGGCCATCCCTGGCGCCTCATAGACATGGGGTCAAGTACACCTCCACCTATCCTTGACTCTACTGCTCTCACTCGTTGCTTTCTGCAAGAACTGATAGCTTCTCCGTCAAGTCGAATGCCAGAGCCTGCAAACCTTGCGTGCTCAACATCATGAAATATGATGCCATGGATGGTTGTTCCAAACTTGCATGGAGCTCCTCGGTGATCATCATTTGGCTCACAATGCTGTGTGTCTGGGCATCTGAAAGATCAAACATACTGCAAGGTTGTCCAAGGCTCATAAAATCATATGACGCCGAATAGGGTGAAAGGTAGGTCCTCAGATCCTCTTTCTTTTATCTTTGCCTTCAGCATCTCAAGACATTCGCTCGTCTCTGAGCAGCCTCCAGACATCAAGGGACATGACAACATCGAAGGCCTTCTTTTATCAGCAGTTTTGTTATGGAGTGTTTGAGCAGTTGGGGCGCATGTTCAAGGTATATTAGGGTGTTCATTTTTTCTTTTATTTTAACCTGTCCCAACACTTCTCATTTCCAACTAAATGCCTATTATTATATGTAAATCTGCAGCCTGATGTTAAAGCAATTAGAGAGAATTGAAGATTTAATAACTCGGGATTATCTAGAAAGAGACAAGGATAACCCCAACTTGTTCAGGTATCTGGCGTAATGTTATAAAATTGATATTCCAAACAGATTCACAATTTGGCTGCTGGTGCTTGTGCAAATAACACTTGCAAAACCAACTGCATTCAGGCTCAAACTTGTTCATAAATTTGTATTCATATATTTAACTAATTTTGATGCCTTCCCATTTCGTTATATTTTAACCTACCTTGTTGGTTCTTCCATTCCTTTCGATTTTTGGTAATCCTCCATTCAAAGTTAGTTCAAGGATCAAGAGGGGAGTGTAAAATGTTTAGATTCCTATATTACAGGAATAATTTTAACATTCAAAATTGGGATAAGATCCAAAAATGCCCCTGACATTTTTTTCAATGTCTATCGAGCACCTTATACTTTTTTTTTATCCAAAAATACCCTTAACGTTACAATTTTTGGGTCATTCGTGCCCCTGCCGTTAACAGCTGTGCCAACTAGACAAACAATGATGACGTGGCAGGGGCATGAAGGGTTAAATATAAAACATATTCTAAATAGAATTATATATATCATTTAATCAAAACAAAATAGTAAAATTGTGACGCCCCCAAAATTAGGTTACATCACCCATCTTGGGTCGTCAGTACATG
>JAINUV010000397.1:0-37570 GCA_020205505.1 Panax japonicus
CGACTAGTCCTGGTTACGTTCTCATTTATCGAAGAGGACAATGAAAGCAAAAGGGTGAGCTCAATTAGCCTAGTAAGAAATAATGACTAAGATAATGCAGAATAATTTATCGTTAGCCTTCAACAGTGTTAAACTGATAAAATATAACAAACATCAAGTTTAACTGCAGCGGAACAAGCAATCCATTAGAAGAGTTAAGTAGAGCATAAAATCTACTATCTTCTATGATTTAAAAAGGTTTTTCATCACTTTATCGCTGAGTGATAAGTGGATTTTATATACACTTTTTCGGTATCTTTTACTTGAATTAGTTGCTTATATTTATGTGTCTTAGTTACTTTTCATACATTTTGTGTTCATTTGGTAGGTTATACGCTGGGGAGCAGTGTCTGAGCGTCGTCCCTAGCGCTGGGGAAGGGCTTGGTGATTGCCTGGACGCATTTTTGAGCGAATTTGACACCTTTTTGACTCCAAATTGGATTGGGTTTGTTCCTAAGCTAAAAATTGGAACTTGTAACCTATAAATACATGATTTAAGGCATAAAATAAAGGGAGATTACATAGATTAGACTAGATTAAAACAACTCCATTAGATTAGGAATATAAACACTAGTTCTTAATCACCATTGGAGATTGAAGCAAATTGAAGAACACTGAAGATCAAGAGCAAGAGCAGAGGGGAGCACCAGATTTGCTAACACAGATTCTATTCTCTTCTCTTATCATACTTTTATCTTTAATGTCTATTCAATTGTGGATTCTTGGTTTTAATTCATTATTTATGAACTAACTCTTTATTAAGATTTCAATTGAACCCTTTTATGGCTATAAATTAATTATTTAATTATTCCAATTATTTGTGTCAAAGTGAGTGTTTATCTTACCTTAGGCTTATTGATTAATTATCTGATCAGTAATTACCCTTGTACTCTAGAAGGAATTGAGAAAGGAATTCTAGGGTTAGAACTGGGCATGATATCATGTGACTTAGTTATTTGCACAGTGGAATAATTAGGTTTGTGAATAGAATGAGAATATCTATTTTTCGCATGTAACACATAAGGAATTGGGATTGTAGCGAGTTTAATTCAATTATTTTGCATAGAGATATAGCAAAATTAATCTGGGTTAAATAGAAGTCAAATGATCGCTTGAGAAAGAGCTTTTGGCATTTGAGAATTCCTGTTAACAATTCAGTAGACATAATAATGGGATAATTAGATAATTGGTTATAGTTCATAAATGGTGATATTGGAGTCTTAACTTTTATTTATTTGAATTTATTTATAAAGAAATTCAGTGTAATTAGTTAATTTAGTTTTCTTAATTAGAAAAATCACACTTTGCAATTGTTTAAATAAAATTGATTTGGCTAAGAGTTAGTACTTGGTGATTTTTATTAAATAATTCCTCGTGGGAATGATACTCTACTTTCACTTTATTACTTGTTGACCGTGTATACTTGCATGTATTCATTGATTGCGAAATCGATCAACACTGAGACTCAGCTTAATAAATAATCCACATCATCGAATCACCCCTGCACTAAGGCCAAGGATTCTTAGTATCACGACCACAAATTATCCATGCACTACGGGCCAAGGATATTTATTATTCATCAATGGTCAGATCATGCCAACAACTGTCCATCAATGCACTACGGGCCAATGAGGACTTTTACCACATCATTTGTACATTACGGTCATGATTATGACCGAATAATCCCTTGTCATAATCATACCAAGCCCATCTATGCACTACAGGCCACAGATGACTTTCAACATAATATAAACATGAGGATGATGAAATAATATAAGAATTCAATAAAACGAGTTCAAGGATAAATTTTTTAAGATTTATAATTTAATTTATCTAGAAATCAATAACATCCAAATTATCAACATGATACTACTTTGTGGAGTAAAATTCAAGAATAATATTGTACCAAAAATAATTTGGACCAAAACGAATCAATTTTTATCATGAATAGTACCCTGGGTGAATAATACTTGAGTGAATAGTACTCCGACATGAAAAAGTTAAAACTTATCAAGAATGCTCAGGATAATATTTCCATGAAAAGATACTGGTTGAAGCACAAATATCAAGGATATTCTACTAATTTCATGGAGTTTAGAAGCCAAAACTTTAACAAAACGAGTATAGAATTTTAAATCTGAAATGAAATAATATTACTTACATACTACAGAGTATGGAAGAAATATTATTTCAAGCGAATATTGAACAAAAATAACATTCCTTACCTTGAAAAGAAGAGTATTTCAATTGGTATAGCGGGAATATTCTTGAAGAAAACTTTCACTGTTTTCTACGCTCAAAGCTTTCTAAAACTCTAAAGAAATACGCTCAATATTATAGAAGAAGAATTCTCTAAATTCTTGTGTGATTTTCAATTCTAACTTAAAGCGCCTATTTATAAGAAATGCTAGAACGCCATAGAAGACTAAAATAATAAAATAATAATAATTTTTTTTAATCCTTATGTCCACCCACCAAATGAGCAGCTAACTTGGAACAAAAATTTTAGCCCAAAAGTTTGAAAAACAAAAGTGGGTCCCACCCGATTTTGATAAAAAATATTTATTTTTTTGAAACTTCAGTTATTCATAATAAATAGCCATTTTATCAGAAAAATAGGAATTTTATGTCCATTCCACACGAAATCGAATTCTCTACAACTTTGTAGTTTTAAGTTTTCCAAATTCCAAACATAAAATATCCGAAAATCCACAAAGGATGATTTTTAACACCTCTTAAAATTCATAACAATCATACGTTAATTTTTAACGATTCAAATTTCTGGACATGTACTCTACTTATATATGTATAACATATTCAAAAATCATAACGATCCAACGGTCGGATCAAAATTATAACCCATGCAATAGAGCTTAAGAACACTGATTTGATTTTGTAAATACCTCCAATCCGACAAAATACTGATAAAACATCTCAACTTTAATTCCTTCATTTATAACCACATAAAATAAATATTTTCCTATCCATCATTTATGTCCACATAAAATAAATATTTTCTTATCATATAAATTAATAATTAATTATTCACAAATAATATTACAGAATCACAATAATGACAACCAAGCCGTTCCCCAGGAAAGAGGGGGCTTTCCGATAAGGATTTCTCCTTACTGGCGCGTAATTAGGTGACCAAACCTCTCCTTAACAGAACTTTCTAGACATTGCCAATAATTCTATCTAATAATATTATTCAAATAATATGAATTATTGATTTGATAATGAGAAATACCGTGGAGTGACAATTATTGAAACAACAATAATATAAATATCAACGCAACAATTATTGAATCAATAAAATAAAATATTGAACAGTAATTACTGTAACAATTATTGAGAAGTGTCTTCTTGCGTAAGAATCAATAATTCAAATACTATGCAATACCGTGTGCTACTGTGTAACAACGCGTATTACTTTATTTTAACCACCAGGTATTCCAACAGTGTTAATGGTAACAACTACCCCGTTATTTGTAAAACTCAAACTTGTCATTTTCTTCATCCGACAATTATTCTGTTTTGGGGCACACAAATGGCTGCACCGTCGTACGAATATTCCCCGACAACAAGAATATTCCACGACCAAACGAATATTTTCTAACAACTTACTTTACTTTGCAAAATTTTCACATATCACCCTTAAATTTAATCCTTTTATCAATTTAACCATTTACTAAATGAAATAATAATTATAAGAAAATTGAATACTTTCATTTCATAAAATTCGGGGTCTTATAGCAAGAGTATTAGTCAATCCAAAAGAGATGACTAGGAATTTTTAATGCCCGTACCGAGTTCTGAAAGCAGTCTTTGGGATGTCATCAGTTTTAATATTTAATTGATGATATCCGGAACGAAGATCTATCTTTAAAAAGAATTTGGCGCCTTGCAACTGGTGAAATAAGTCATCAATGCGAGGTAACGGATACCTATTTTTGATGGTGACATGATTCAACTCTCGATAGTCAATACAAAGTCGCATACTTCCATCTTTCTTCTTTACGAAGAGAACATGATCACCCAAGGAGACGTAATAGGACGAATGAAATCGATGTCTAATAATTTCTGCAGTTGGGTCTTTAACTCCTGAAGTTTAATAAGAACAATTTGATATGGGGATTTGAAAATAGGTTTTGTACCGGGTTCAAGGTCGATACAAAATTTGATTCACGCTCCAGGGTTAGGCCAGGAAGTTCTTCATGGAATACGTCAGGAAATTTATTAACAATAGAAATATCATTCAAAACTAATGTATTTTTGTTTAAATCCGTGACATGAGCTAACAAAGCTTGACATCTATTTTTCAATAACGAATAGCTTTATGGCTTGAGATGACAGTGATTGAATTTAGTGGTTGGTTGCTTAAATTCGCATAATAGGTTGGTTAGGAATATTAAAGCTAACAACCTTACGAAAATAATCAATTTTAGTATGATGATTAGTTAACCAATCAATTCCTAAAATCACATCGAATGCAAGTATTTCAAAGAGATAAGATCGATAGGTAACGCGCGGTTGCCGATTTGAATCAAACAAGACTTATAAACAGTGGATGTAATAAAGGTTTCTCCCAAAGGAGTTTCAATAGATAAGTCAAAGTCTAATTTCTCCGGAGTCAAATTTAAACGTTGAGCGCAAGTAGGAGAAATAAAAGAATGGGTAGAACTGGTATCAAATAAGGTATCGACTTCGCTAGAGTTTATGATTAGTTTACCCGTGATCACCTCGTTCAGATTCATTGCTTTTTGGGAGGTTACAACAAATGCTCTCCCTTGAACTACATGTTTTGTCTTATCTGGGACAGTCTTTGATGCCTCCATCCCAGCTGAACTTGACTTTGGTGTATGACAAAATCAGGATAAGTTACCTTCTCTTCCACAATTGTAACATGCTTTGGAATGATGCGTACAATTTGGACTGATGTGTCCCTCCCCTCCGCATTTGTAACATACGATTGACGGTCGTTCTCCTTCCTTAACAACAGGTGCTGGTGCTGGTGCTGTTGGGTAAAATCTATATACGCACAACACGCAAGTATACGTGGTCAACAAGTAATAGAATGATGAGTAGAGTATCGTTCCCATAGAGATAAATTAGCAAATAACTTAACTCACAATTACCAATCTTCTATTAACCCTAATTTTATTAAACAAATCAAATTCAACGATTAAAATTAACAAAACCAAAACTAAAATTTAGAATAATTAAATTACATAAAATAATCATGAAAACCAAAATCTGAATTTTCAAACAATTGATGGAGAATTAAACTTATGATTTCTCCTTAAGCTTCACTTTGATTTTAACACTTTTATACCAATTTAACGCACTATCTCAGTATATTAATCAAGAACACGAACGCAGTACTAACCACCTCTCGATGCACTAATACCATATTAACTTCAATCCACAATTAAGATAGAAATTCGTTAAACACCTTAATCAACTATCCAACTATATCTCTATGTGAATTACAATTAAAGAAGGTTGAAGAATAAGTTCTCTATCCGATTACATGCGGTGTCAAGCATATCTCTACCTTAACACTCATCAAGTTTAAGCTATTAACAAAATCCTGAACACATGCTATACTAACTAAGTCTAGAATTGAATATCCTCTCTCGATTCCACCCAACCCCACAAAGAATTATTGATCAGGCAATTCATAGATTCAAGCACAAATTAATATATATAAACTGGAGATAACTTATTAAATTGGGAATCAAAGGTTACAAAACCATTGATTCACTTAAGGATCCATCACAAGCCAAAAAAAATTAATTAGTTCATAATAAATGAAATAAACACTGAATAAATCATATAAATCATTATTTCAATTACAAATAATAATCTAACACAAAGAATATTAGAAAACACCCTTTATGTAGACTAAAATTGCAATCGTCTTGAAAAACTCTTCGAAATACTCCTCCATTTTTGCTCTTCACAAGCTGACTTTGATCTCTGTAATCTCCTTAAATCCCCTCTCTTTTGTGTTTGATAGAGTAGTATATATCCAGCCTAACACTCCAGCCACAATCTTTATCCAATAGAGTTATAAGACCATACAAACAACTAAAATTCGAGTCCAAAAGAAAGTATAACTGCAACAGGACACCTCAAATTTTCCCAACCCCCGCCCCGGCGGGGGTATGTATGCCTTAGATGCCCGCCCCGGCGGGCTTGTGCCCTGTCTTGAATGAATGTAGACCCCCTGCTCCGGCGGGGGTGTGTATGTGTAAAACACCCGCCCCAGTGGGCTTGCCTCCTGCTAGTTGACTTGGAAGATCCCCCGCCCCGGCGGGGGTGTAAGGCTTGTTCATGCCTGCCCCGACGGGCTATCCTCCTGCTAAATGACTTGCTCCAGCACTGAGTTGTTTCTAAATATGCTCCAATTAAGTTCCAAATGCACCAAATATCTCCAATAGAACGTTTAATGCCACAACCATCAGCCTACACATAAAATGACATAAAACAAGTGAAAATGCTCTTGATCAAAAGAATATAACAACGAAATAAGCATGAATTAGATATGAAATCGCGTATATAAAATACACTTATCAAAATCCCCCAAACTTAAATCATGCTAGTCCTCGAGCACAAGACAACTTCATGAAATGCAATGATATGACTATGACCTACTTTTTATGCTATTCATTCCAACAATATTGTAGAATCAAAATTATCTTAATGGTCTCAGCGAAAATAAGCAACTATACAATATCAACCATCAAAACCAATCTACAAATCACTTTTAATCCTCGAATCTCAAGCTATCATCACTGATATAGTGTGTGTGTGTGTGTGTGTAACATCCATGACAACTGATATAGACCCAAATTCATTACCTAACCAATCTCTTAGAAGGAATCATGCAGAACAAACTTGAAAACTTCAAAAATAGCTAGATCCAACTAAAAATCAAGCAATCACAAATTGCCTGGGTTCACTCAAGGTACTTATTCTTTATTTCCATTCACGTGGGATTTATTGCTCTTATTTCCCGTTTTATTCCTTTTTTTATCACATAGCAGTGCAATGTCTTATTCCCTTAGGCTTTTCAATGCTACCTTAACTAGCTTTCGACCAACGACTCCCAGACCATTAAGACCATAGGGCGCTAGGTGTAAAGACAATCCCCTCGGGCTTACTTACTCAAGTAACAAAGGCCACAAAACTAGACAAGCACGCCACGGTGTTTATTCATATTTTTTTTTCCTTTTTCCTTTTTTTTCTTTTTTTAATAGATTATATACCCCAGATATTCCCCCAAACTTACACCACTACAAAGTACCTAATAGACAACACTTAATAGACAACGTTTTTTATAAAAACGTTGTGATTTTTTTTACAACGTTTTTAAAAAAACGTTGTAGATATATATGCAAAAACGTTATCTATTTAAAAGGACATTTTTTTTATTTTAATTAGATAACATTTTTTCTTAAAAACGTTATCTACCAATAAAAACACGGAGCAAAAATTCGCTTAAGTTAAAACTTAAAATTAAAAAGACGTTCTCTTTTTTCATTCTCTCTCCCGTTTTCCCTCTCTATTTCCAAGTTTCTTCTCAGATCTGCTCTTTTGGTGGCGAGTTTGGGTTTGTTTAGGCGGAGCAAGAGCTATTTGGTGGCATCGCCGGATCAATTTATTGCGAGATCGTGGGTTTTAGGTCGGCGGAGGCGCTGTCGCCTTTGAGGGAAGGCCCGGGTGCCAATAAGGAGATGGACGGTGGTCATTCAAAGGTGGAGATGTTGGGTCACTGGATGAAGGGTTAGCTGAGTCGCGAACCATCCGATCCGAGGTTGCTGCTGGGGGTTTTGGGTGCGCTGCTGAGTGTCTTCGTCTCTCATCTCTCTCGTTCCATGTGGAAAACAAAAGCTTTCCTGTAACTCTCAAATCATCATTATCGTTCTTCTTTTCTTCTTCGTCTTTCGATTTTAATTTGGATCCTAATACCATCTCTGTCCACCATACCCTAAACCTCCTCAAAACATGTCAAAACATGGCCCAACTATTCCAAATCCAAGCTCGTCTGCTCACGTCTTCTCTCTTCCAAAACCCATCTTTCGCTGGCCGAATTTTGAAGCTTTATGCAGATTTCGGTGACCTCGATTACCCTCTATTGATTTTTTGATGTATTTCTTTACCCGATACATTTTGTATAAATATTATTATAAAGTCCTATGCTTTTCAGTGAGGGATTTGGTGTCTTGGAATTCTATGGTTGGGATGGGGTTAAAGCTCTTTCAGAAAATGGTTGGGATGGGGTTTAAAGGTAATGATACGACCATGGTGACTGTGGTTTCTGCTTGTGGTAGGTCAGCTAGAATGAAGGAAGGAAAAACTATTCACGGATCTCTTGTAAGGACATTTTTTAAGCTAAGTTTGTTTATTAATACATCGTTGATAGATATGTATAGCAAGTGCCAAAGAGTTATTGTTTTTAAATATTCATTTCTTTTAATTTAAATTATGCACTTTAAGTGAACTTGTAGATTATTTCTTCTAGTATGTTACACTCAATATTATTTCTCCTAAAATAAAATGTGAATGCAGATGTAGTGAAGTTTAAAATATTATTTCTCATAAAATATTATTTCTTCTAGTATGTTACACTAACATGTAGAATTATGCAATTTTATACACTGAAAGTGTAGTGAAGTTTGCATCGTAGAAGCATTTGGATTATACAAATATAAAGAAGTGTGTATAAAATTGAATAATCCTATTCAGTACAGAACATGTTAACTATTGATGTTGTTTCCCTTCAAGCTTTCCCTTTAATATGCGAATGTGTAATTAGCAAATGACACTCTATTGAATGATATTTAGCATTTATAGTGTGTACAACCCGATTGGTATGAGTAGCATTTCCCACTTAAACATAGCAGTTATTTTCAGACTAAAAGACACCTTTAATTAGTTGTTGAAAACTCTGCTAATCCTTCGTTGACTGCTGTTTCTATTTCAGTTTGAATGCAACTGACTTTATGAAAAGACTCAAAGGGAAGAAACTGGTGTTTGTTGGAGATTCTCTCAATAGAAATATGTTCCAACATTCTTCCCAGTTCCCATTAATAGTCTTTGGGTATGTGCTATTCATTGAATCCCATCTAATTTTATAGAATTTTATAACTACTAATTTTATGGAAAACAGCCAGCTAGTAATGACCAAACAGATGCAGGCAATGCAGGCTTTGGCACTTGAGCATAATATTGATCTATCACTTCTTGCAAATGTCAATTTGATGGTGCAACTTATTCTGCTCTTGCAGTCCAGGATTGTTTCTCAGCACAAAGCGACTGAAAGCAATATGGATTGACATTCCTCATCTGTCCCTATGACAAAGCAGCAGGTGAGAACTTTTTCTGTATTAAATGGAAAGGCTAACTCGCAAATTGAGGTGAGAACTTAATTTTGTTTCTGCTATTGGTACATTTTAAATAGAAACTTTGAATTATTCTGTTGTTTAATAAATGGGTATTTAATCTCTATGGCAGTTTTCTTTTGGCGAAATAAAAAATAAACAACATTTGACCCTTTGTAGGATGTTTCGCAAAAAAACATGCTGTGATGTAGCCCAGACACATTCTGCTTTTGTATCCCTTAGGAAACTGACTTCGACAGGGGAAGCAAGTGAAGATTACTTGCAATTTTGGGAATTGTTGGAGTGTTCTATCTGTGATCCTCAAGTTGGTGTACAATCTGGACCTCCTCTTATATGTACTTCTTTCTGCGATAAAGTGTATGAGGCTTGCGCTAATGCATACTTTTCAATGGATGCAAAGATACAGGTTAGTGTTATTTTAGAGACCTAGATTTGAGGTTCCATTAGAATATTGTGCAGATTGTCTACTTGCTTACATGCAACAAGGCATATGATCCATCTGTTGTGCTCACTTAAATATTCCATCTTTTTTTTCCTCTCTAGATTAGAATATCCTATTTTCTGAAAGTCTCCCTCTCTCACTCTCTTATCTGTCTTTATATGAATAGGAGGAATGTATTGGTAAGAAACATCTATGTTGTAAGTAATATGTACAGCCGAAAAGGGAAGAATTAAACGTTCCAAAATTTTGCTACTTGTATTATGACAGATGTTGCGCTATTAAAGTAATCTAATGATTTTGTCAGCATGCTTTTCTGTCACATTCTAGGGCTAAACGATCATATTAAAGTAAATTGATTTATTATTTGGTTCCCAAATTTTAGGAATAGTTATTTATCTTTCAGTTTACTGCGCAATAGGATCATTTTTCTTGCTTCTGTATGGGCTTCTGTCATGGGTCATGGGTGACTTTAGGGGCATTTTTGCGTTAGTCTTTCTGGATATTGGAGAGCTGCAATATCTTAAGTGTTTTTTTTACTTACACTTGCTATAGGATGGGTAAGCTCCTTCTCCCTCGATCTGATATGAATAAATTTCTTATTCTATCCAAAATAAAAACTCAGTATTGTTTGAGAGCCTTGGATTGGACGCAGATAGTTTATTCTACCTTTGACTCTTGAGTACTAGACTACTTGTACCTATATGAAGATTATCAATATAGTCTACATGTGGTGCCTCAACTTTCCTCACCAATCCTTGAAACTTCCATTTTCTGATAATATACTTGACAGGCCCTGACACCTTGTGGAGTGAACGATTTTGTTTGTGGTAGAGCCTCTGAATGGATATCTAATGGCACGGAGTTCTGTCGTGCTGCTGGTTTTATTGTTAAGCCATTTGATGATATTCAAGAGACATCTTGCTATGGTGGGAAGGTTAGACTAGATGCAATTGCTGATGCTTGGACGCCTTCACGATACAAGGTTCCACAGCAAACTGAAAACTCTGGGGTACTAAAAGATTTCCAGCAGTGGGTGAGAGAAATGCCATTTAATGAAAAATTTTCTTGGGCTGTGGCTGGGATGGTTCTTACTTCGGGGTTTTTGTTCACAAGGTTGGCCTTTAGGGTATGAAGTTTTGCAATCATGTTGTTTACTTTTCCTATTTATAATTGTATTCTTAACGTTTAATCATCTGTAACGTGATCATTTTGTAGTTGTTCTGTTGTTACTATATTGATGGAGTCTGTAATTTTGTTCTTTGGGGTGTTGCCCTTGTATTGGAAGGTGAGTGTTTCAGCTTTGTTTTTGACAACCCTGCTGCCAGAGGGTTCCTTTTTCTGATTTACTTCTTGATTGCAGAAATCAGGAGAATTTCTCAAAAAACATGTTACATAGTATTCCTTACTGTGTACAACAGAGGAGGGATATTAATTGGTATCCCTTACTTATCCCAAGGCTATGTTTTGTGTGCAAAATGATGGATGAAATGAGAGATATTAGCAAGTGTAACAGTATAGCAGTTACATCTTAGCAGTTACTGCTTGTATCATTGCATTGTATCTGAGCAGTACATATAGCAGTATACTAAATTTGTTATTTTTTTATTGTAGTGGGACAAGGCATGTGGATTAACATACACACAAGAACAAATTGACGAAGTATGGGATGAGTGGGCAACGTACGTGAGCAGCTATATGTAGAGCCTTGAGTAACGGTGAATATGTTAGATGAATGTACATATTTTGGGAGAACTAGGCTTTTTTGCACATGCTTAGTAGCAAAATTTTATGGATAGTTTGATTTATTTTGTGGATGCATATAATCAAATTCTTTAAAAAGTGAATTTGAGAAGCATATATGGATACATTTTGGTATATTTTTCGTGGATTATTTGGATGTATTTTGAATGATTGATACATTTTGGCTATATTGTAGGTGCATTGGTAATATAAGTGAACAAAAAATTTTTTTTTTTTAATTTTTTTTTATCTACAACATTTAAAAAACGTTGTCTGGTATACTAAACAACAATATTTTTTTTATTTTTTTTTATTCTATAACATTTAAAAAACGTTGTCTTAAATATTAAATAACAACATTTTTTTTATTCTACAACATTTAAAAAACGTTGTCTTATATACTAAACAACAACGTTTTTACCCAAAAAACGTTGTGAAATTATACATTCTACAACGTTTTTAAGCATCTGCTAATTTTTTGAAAACAAAACTACAACGTTTTTTCCGAAAAAACGTTGTGTATTGTTATTAACTACAACATTTTAAAAACGTTGTGTAAGAGTGTCAAATACACAACACCCTTAACCACTACGTTTTTCTGACAGAAACCACAACGTTTTTTCCGCGTTATCTATTTATTATTTTGTAGTTGTGTTAGCTTCTTGCCTTTATCAGCCATCCTTGTCATTCTAGCAATCGTTCTAACATTATCCTTTAGAGACCACTTACGTACCGGTTTGAACTTAACCAATTAACACAAATGTTTATTAAGCATGCTATCCTTGTATACCAGTTTCAAACAAACTCAAGATTCGAATCATAAATGATCATTGTGTTATAGTTCTAATATTCATTACTGTATTTGCTACTTATTTAATGATCACATCATAGGCCATAATAACATGAAACACAACATTAAAGGATTAAAACAACACAATAATTACTAACTAACAAAAAATATATATTTTTTTTATATATTTGGAGACATAACAAAATGCAATTGACAAAATGCATTATACTAATCTCTACTATGCAAACCTAAGCTACCATAAATGCCATAAAAAATATACAGAATTATCATACAATACCAAACATTAAATGCTATACAGAATTATAATGACATAAAAAAAATATGTATCCTAACTAAAATGCATGCAAAACATGTATTTAAATCCCCTAAACTTAAGGTGAACAATGTCCGCATTGTATGATATAGCAAAATAATTGTGAGGACTTCCCTGCTGATACTTAAGTCTGAGGAGGTGGTTGTTGTTGTTCATCATCTGAGTCACTCGGTGGGAACCTGGGCAGTGGGCCGGGCTGAAGATATGGAAATTTCCCTACTGGATTGAAATATTTGAGAGTTGTGTTCAATGAGGCAAAAGAGGTATGCATAGCCTCAAACATGTGCTCTTGCCTCATTGCCAATTGTCGCATTTCCCGACGAGTTACCTTGGCATTTTTCATCATTTGATTTGGGAAATCAAGGAATTGAGATCTGGATATAGCGTCAGTCCTTGTTACCTGCTCATCCCATTGATCGGCCATGTCGTCATCCTCATCCCCTGAGGCTTCTGTAGCATCCTCTCCTTCTGTCGATGATGTCGAAAAAATGAAACCCACTCCACGCGGGTGCGACTCGCCTCCTACCCACACAGAGTATCGCGCAATCATTCGTGAATCAAGCAGTGCGAGAGGCATTTGCGTGGGTTCATCATCAGACCATCTAACTCCTGCTTGACGGCACAACCCACATATGAGTGATGGGTGTAGGCAAGCCGCCCAAAAAATTCCCATGTAGGCACCGGCGGATAGAGAAGCAGATGTTCGCCCCGACGTCAATAATAAAATCTTGCACAATGGCGAATAAAAGCAACGCCTTCTCCTTGGTGACGTCGGAAGTGTGTTGGGACGGAAGCAATTTTGTATAGAGGAATGCATACCAGATTTTTCCATAGAGGCTGAGGTTCTTGCTGGGGAACACTATATATGTCTCCCTTTCGGCCTTTCATCCATGACGTGCCTGGCTTTGTCATTGTCATGATAACTTCATCAAAATCCAGATCAGAAGTGCGGAGATGCTCGTACTGGAAATGGCATGGTTCCTTCAATTGGTAGTACGTATTGATGGCCTCCGCACTAAATGACACCAACCGTCCTCGCACAAAAGCTCGGAATGGCTCTTTTTCCTCAGCATTTGCATAGAACTCTTTGACAATATTCACGACGGCTGGTTCTGGGTCCTCGGTGAATTTCACTCATCCCTTCTGATAAATTTGTGGCATAAGCTCTCCCATCGTTACCATCTGGTGCCAAACCCCACTCCGGTGTAAGGGCTTTGGTGAGTATGTAGTCATACCAGTCAGCTGCGGCGGCACTCGTAAACTTTCGACGATCGAAGGTGCGAGTTGGTTGGGATGGGCGTGAACTCTCCCCCCGTTGGCGTTTAGATGATGATGAAGCCATTCCTCCCTTGTAGCTTGTAGAACCCTAAATTTCCCACAAACCTTGGATTTGGACCTCTCTAGCTCACAAGTATGCAATTTGTATGTCTATTAAGAAATTTGGTGAATGGGGTTGGATGAATTGGTGTAGTATTTATAGATCGGGGATTAGTCTATTATTGGTGGAGTGAGGAGGTGGGAATGTGGAGGGTAGTAATGGTCTTGGGAATGTGGGGAAAGTGGGTGGTAGTTATGGAGTAGTGGGTTAATGAAAGAGTGGGGGTTATTGGGTATGATAGAAGAATAAAAAATTGCCAAGTCCCTTCATCTGCCAGGACCCCTGGCCCGGCGGGGGGTGTTGTACTAGAGATGCCTGCCCCGGCGGGCTAGTCCCCTGTCTATTCCTTGTTTTGCTGCTTTTGTACTCCAATGATGCTTTTGTTTCCCAACCTGCATGGTATAAAACATGACTTTAGTTAGTATTGGATGTATGGTACGTTGTGTGGAGTATCACGAGAATTTTATTTTATTCTTCTATCTAGTGAGTTACTAAAACTATGATTAAGCAAATGCGAATGAAAAATATGATAATAAACTGAAAGTTGGGTTACCTCCCAATGAGCGCTTGATTTTAAGTCGTTCAGCTTGACTACTTCCTGTTTAAGTTGTGTCTAGCAACGTGATGGTGATCACATTGGTATTGGTTTCTCCACCCCAGTAAAACTTCAGCCGGTGTCCGTTGACTTTGAACGTTTTGAGAGGGTTACGACTGTAAATTTCAACTGCCCCGTGGGGGAAAACTTGTTTGACTGTGAATGGTCCCGACCATCGTGATTTGAGCCTTCCGGGGAACAAATGCAACCTTGAGTTAAACAATAGGACTGATTGGCCTGGCTCGAATGTTCAACACAGAATTTTTAGATCGTGCCATCGTTTGAATTTTTCCTTATATATCTTGGCATTCTCATAGGCCTGAAGGCGAAACTCTTCTAGTTTATTCAACTGAAGTAGTCTCTTTTCTCCTACAGTCTTTTGATCAAAATTTAGCTTTTTCACTGCCCAATATGCGTTGTGCTGTAGTTCCACCGGTAAATGACATGCTTTCCCGTACAACAATTGATATGGTGACATCTCGATTGGTGTTTTGTATGTAGTTCGGTAGGCCCATAGAGCGTCATCCAATCTAAATGACCAATCTTTCCGACTCGGGTTCACCACTTTCTCCAATATCTTTTTAACTTCTCTGTTTGATACCTCAGCTTGTCCACTTTTTTGCAGGTGATATGTTATGGCTATCTTGTGGTTCACTCCATATTTGGCCAAAAGAGCGGTAAATGGTTTATTGCAGAAGTGACTACCTTCGTCACTTATAATTGCTCTTGGTGTGCCAAACCTCGTGAATATGTTCTTTTACAGAAATTTGAGGACCACTCTGGCATCGTTTGTTGGTAGAGCTGCGGCTTTCGACCCATTTTGATACGTAGTCCACTGCGAGGAGAATGTATTGATTATTCATGGACGATGGAAATGGTCCCATAAAATTGATACCCCATACATCAAAAAGTTCCACTTCCAGAATCGTTTGTAAGGGCATCTCATTACGTTTTGATATGTTTCCCACTCTTTGACACCTATCACATTGTTTGACGAATTGGTGGGCGTCTTTGAATAATGTGGGCCAATAGAAACTGCATTATAACACCTTTGCTGCTGTTCTCTCGCTTCCATAATTCCCACCGTATTCCGATGAGTGGCACTCATGCATAATATTATTCACTTCGCTGTATGGAACGTACCGTCGAATCACCTTGTCGGCGCACTGCTTAAACAAGTATGGATCATCCCACATGTACCATTTAACATCGTGCAGAAATTTCTTTTTCTGTTTCCTTGTGAGGTCAGGTGGTAGAATGTTGCTCACAACGAAATTTGTATAGTTGGTATACCATGGAATCTCTGCTGAAATCTCAAATAGCTGCTCATCCTGGAATGACTCATTGATTTCACATTTGTCATCTTTTTCTTTTATGTGGTTTTCCAGCCTGGACAAGTGATTAGCTACTTGGTTATCCGTCCCCTTCTTATCCTTTATTTCTAAATCAAATTCTTGCAGTATGAGAATCTACCTGATAAGGCGTGGCTTAGCATCCTTTTTCTCTATCAAGTACCGAATTGCAGCATGGTCAGTATAGACTATAACATTAGTTCCAATTAAACAGGTACGAAATTTGTCAAACACATATACCACGGCAAGCAACTCCTTCTCTGTGGTTGTATAGGTAAATTAAGTTTTTATAAGTGTTTTGTTTGCGTGGTATATAGCGTGAAACACATTGTCTCTACGCTGACCCAAAACAGCTCCAATCGCGAAGTCGCTTGCATCACACATAAGGTCGAATGGCAAGCTCCAATCCGGTGCAACTATAACTGGGGCTGTAGTCAATTTCCTTTATAATAACTCAAACGATGTCTTGTAAACTTCATCAAAACTGAATGTCGCATCTTTCTCTAACAGACTGCATAGAGGTTTTGCAATTTTTGAGAAGTCCTTTATAAACCTCCTGTAGAACCCGGCGTGTCCCAAGAAACTCCTAATACCCTTCACTGAGGTTGGTGGAGGCAATTTTTCAATTGTTTCCAGCTTTGCCTTGTCAACTTCCAATCCTTGAGCTGATACCTTATGGCCCAAAATTATGCCCTCTTCAACCATGAAGTGGCATTTTTCCCAGTTCAGAACGAGATTCGTTTCCTCGCATCTTTGCAGCACCATTACTAGATTCTTCAAACAATTATCAAAGCTATCCCCGTATACTGAAAAGTCATCCATGAAGACCTCAACATTTTTCTCCAACAAATCGAAAAAATTGCCATCATACACCGTTGGAAAGTCGTTGGTGCATTGCATAACCCAAATGACATCCTCCTGAATGTAAATGTATTGTAAGGGCACGTGAATGTGGTTTTTTCTTGGTCCTCTGGAGCAATGACTATTTGGTTGTATCCCGAGTACCCATCCAACAAATAGTAATACTGATGTCCCGCTAATATATTTAACATTTAGTCAATAAAGGGCAGCGGGAAATGGTATTCTCGGGTTACCTTGTTCAATTTTCTGTAATCCATGCAAACCCGCCAACCCGTCCCTGTTCTGGTTGGGATTAACTCATTGTCTTCAATCTGCACCACCGTCATTCTTCCTTTTTTGGGTACACATTGGACTGGACTAACCCATTTACTGTCGGATATCGGATAGATGATGCCGGCATCTAACCATTTTAGAACTTCCTTCTTTACCACCTCCTTCATAATCGGATTGAGTCTCCTCTGTTGTTCTACTTTTGGTTTTGCCTCATCTTCCATCAATATTTTGTGCATACAAAATGAAGGGTTGATTCCCTTTATGTCGGCAATTGTCCATCCAATGGCTGATTTGTGTTCCCTAAGCACCCTCAACAACTTTTCTTCCTGCAATTCATTAAGTGCAGCTGAAATAATAACAGGTAAAGAATTTAAATTGCCTAAATAGGCATACTTGAGGTGCTTAGGAAGTGGCTTAAGTTCCAGTTTTGGTGGCTCTTCCAATGATGGTTTCAACTTTTCTGCAATTACCTCCTCCGTGTGCAATGGTTCAAATGGGGTTTTAAATCTTGGTACTCATGGCAATGAGTCTAGCAATTGAAGGTAATCAACCAATTTCGGATCGTCGATCTTTTTATCTCCCACTAATGTTGTTTCTAAAGGATCATTCACCAAACTTTTGCTCATATCCTCACTAATGATTTGCTCAATTAGATCCATTTGAAAACATTCTTCATCATCCGTAGGGAACTTCATGGCCTTAAACACATTGAATTTCACTTCTTGATCTTGAACCCTCATCGTGAGTTCTCCCTTTTGAACATCTATAAGAGTTTTTCCTGTAGCCAAAAATGGTCTCCCAAAGATAATTGGTATGTTCTTGTCCTCCTCAAAATCTAGAATGATGAAGTCCACGGGGAATATAAATTTGTCCACTTTCACTAAGATGTCCTCTACTATGCCTCTCGGATATGTGACTGACCTATCCGCCAACAGTAAGGAGATGTTCGTAGGCCTTGGATAGGGCAAACCTAATTTTAAGTACACTGATAACGACATAAGGTTTACACTTGCCCCTAAATCACATAGACACTTACTGAAATGCCTCTCACCGATTGTGCATGGAATCGTAAAGCTCACCGGGTCCTTGAGTTTTGGTTGTAATTTCTGCTGTAGTACGACACTGCACTCCTCTGTTAACACCACAGTTTTAAAATCTTCCCATTTCTTTTTCCTTGATAGAATCCCTTTCATAAATTTTGCGTAACTAGGCATTTGTTCTAGGGCTTCTGCAAATGGTATGTTAATTTGAAGTTTCTTGTAAACTTCCAAAAATTTTGAAAATTGCTTATCTAACTTTTTTTTTGAACTCTTTGCTGGAATGGTGGGGGAGGATAAACAACTAGTTTGTTCACTGGGTTGATTTTATCTGTTTGGTTCTCGTTTCCTTGCTTTATCTCACCCCCTGTATTTTCTACCTCTGTTGCACTTTCCTTTGTAACTAAAATTTCTGGCTCTTGACCCACAAGCTATTTTCCACTTCTAAACATAATGGCTTGACACTGCTCGTGATTACCCTTAGAATTTTTCTCGGTGTCACTTGGCAGTGTTCCTTGTGGTCTACTATTCGATTCCCTTGCTATTTGACCCACCTGAATTTCTAGATTCTTAATCGCCAACTGGGTAGTAGCCATGAATTTATCTAACTTATCCTCCAAAACTTGATATTGAATTAGTTGTTGTTGATTCTGGAAACCTGGAGAATATGATTGTCGTGAAGCTTGATTCTGTTGGTTGTTGCTCCATGAAAAATTTGGATGGTTCCTATTTCCTTGGTTATATGTGTTCTGATATGTGTTTTGAGGAATTCTGTTGTAATTGCCAATGAACTGCACAGCTGCAGGGTTAATTGCACATTGCTCTGTTGGGTGTTCTCCTGCACATAACTCACATACTATTACTACTTGCGGTGCTTGCTGTGTTTGCTATGTTTGTGCTGCTACCACTTGCTCCAATTTCTTTGACATTGCAGCCATCTGTGCTTGAATTGCTATCATATTATCGACTTCTAATACCCCATCCACCTTTGCCTGTGTCATTCTTGATGTGGGCCACTGGTAGTTATTAGCAGCCATGGTTTCAATCAATTCGTAGGCTTCTTCGTAACTCTAAGCCATAAACGCTCCGCCCGATGCTGCATCGATACTTGTCCTAAGATTCCCATGTATTCCGTTGTAGAAGGTGTTTATTTGTAGCCATTGGGGCAATTCATGATGTGGACATTTTCTGAGTAGTTCTTTGTATCTCTCCCATACCTCATATAACGACTCCCCATGATGCTGTTCAAACATTGTAATCTCATTCCTCATCTTCGCAATTTTTGCCGGTGGAAAGAATTTTGCAAGGAATTTCTGAGCTAAATCCTCCCACGTTGTTATTGAACCAGATGGTAAGGAATGCAACCAACTCTTCGCCTTGTCCTGTAAAGAGAATGGGAACAATCAAAGTCTCACCGCCTCATCTGAAATTCCATTAAAGCTAAAAGTATTGCATATTTCCAAAAAACTGACTAAGTGCTCGTTCGGATCATCGTTTGCCAATCCCCCAAACTGAACTGAATTCTGAATCATTTGTATCATCCAGGCTTAATTTCAAACGTGTTTGCTACTATTGTTTGTCTCGTTATACTTGAATGAAGTTCTGTTACTTTGGGTATTGTGAAGTCCCTTAACGCTTTCCTATCTTCGGCCGCCATCACTATTTCCTCTTCCTTTTCGGGTGTTTCGAATTCTTGCCTCATTTCTTTAATCCACTTACTCAACCTCTGAAACCTTCTCTCGATGTCGTCATCAAAAGCCAGCAAGTCTGGATTTTTAGAGCGAGTTTGCATAAACTATGTCCAACACCTGAAATAAGAAGCACAAAACAAAAATAAAAACGTCTAAGTAAAACTAGATTAATTAAAATGATATTGTAAAAGTATTAAGAATTATACTAATGTTATCCCCGGCAACGGCGCCAAAAACTTGTTGGGTAAAATCTATATACGCACAACACGCAAGTATACGTGGTCAACAAGTAATAGAGTGATGAATAGAGTATCATTCCCACAGAGATAAAATAGCAAATACCTTAACTCACAATTACCAATCTTCTATTAACCCTAATTTTATTAAACAAATCAAATTCAACGATTAAAATTAACAAAACCAAAACTAAAATTTAGAATAATTAAATTAACATAAAAGAATCACGAATACCAAAATCTGAATTTTCAAAAAAATGATGGAGAATTAAACTTATGATTTCACCTTAAGCTTCACTTTGATTTTAATACTTTTATCCCAATTTAACGCACTATCTCAGTTTATTAATCAAGAACACGAACGCAGTACTAACCACCTCTCGATGCACTAATACCATATTAACTTCAATCCATAATTAAGATAGAAATTCGTTAAACACCTTAAGCAACTAACCCACTATATCTCTATGTGAATTACAATTAAAGAAGGTTGAAGAATAAGTTATCTATCCGATTACATGCGGTGTCAAGCATATCTCTACCTTAACACTCATCAAGTTTAAGCTACTAACAAAAATCCTAAACATATGCTATACTAACTAGGTCTAGAATTAAATATCCTCTCTCAATTCCACCCAACCCCACAAAGAATTGTTGATCAGGCAATTCATAGATTCAAGCACAAATTAATATAGATAAACTGGAGATAACTTATTAAATTGGGAATCAAAGCTTACAAAACCATCGATTCACTTAAGGATCCATCACAAGCCTAAAAAATAAATTAGTTCATAATAAATGAAATAAACACTGAATAAATCATAGAAACCATTCTTTCAATTACAAATAATAATCTAACACAAAGAATATTAGAAAACACCCTTTACGTAGACTAAAATTGCAATCGTCTTGAAAAACTCTTCGAAATAGTCCTCCACTTTTGCTCTTCAAAAGCTGACTTTGATCTCTGTAATCTCCTTAAATCCACTCTCTTTTGTGTTTGATAGAGTAGTATATATCCAGCCTAACACTCCAGCTACAATCTTTATCCAATAGAGTTATAAGACCATATAAACAACTTAAATTCGAGTCCAAAAGAAAGTATAACTGCAACAGGACACCTCAAATTTTCCCAACCCCCGCCCCGGTGGGGGTATGTATGCCTTAAATTCCCGCCCCGGTGGGGGTGTCTATGAGTAAAACACCCACCCTGGCGGGCTTGCCTCCTGCTAGTTGACTTGGAAGACCCCCCGCCTTGGCGGGGGTGTAAGGCTTGTTCATGCCCGCCCCGACGGGCTATCCTCCTGCCAAATGACTTGCTGCAACACTGATTTGTTTCCAAATATGCTCCAATTAAGTTCCAAATGCACCAAATATCTCCAATAGCACGTTTAATGCCACAACCATCAACCTACACATAAAATGACATAAACAAGTGAAAATGCTCATGATCAAAAGAATATAACAACGAAATAAGCATGACTTAGATATGAAATCGCGTATATAAAATACACTTATTAGGTGCTGACGTCTTTCCATCATTATTGAATCTCCTCTTCTTGAAATTTCCACTTCTATTATCTTGGCCATAATTACCACCAGAGTGGTTACCATTTCTGGCATATTGATTCCCTCCACGTTTGTTGTCACCACTTCGATGACTGCTACCACTGGTATTATCGACTTGCTGGCTGCTCTCTCTTGGTTGGGTTGACTCATTATCGTGCTCCAATAACTGAGCCCTATTTACAACATCTGAATACAAACAAAATTTGTGAGAAATGAGGTATTGACGTATTTAGGGTCTCAAACCCAGTAGAAAAATTCACGTCATTCTCTCCTCATTATCACCCAAATGGGATTCGAACCGGGACAACTCGGTAAACTTAGTCTCGTATTGCGATATGGTCATATTATTTTGCTCCAACTTGATAAACTCCACCTCCTTTATGTGACGAATACTTTTGGGAAAGTATTTGTCATTGAATAGCTCTTAGAACTTCTCCCAAGACATTTTTAGTGCTGCAGGCTGAGTACGCTTTACTAATTTACACCAGTAATTTGCCTCTCCTCTCAACATGAAGGTGCCAAAGGGAACCTTTTGCTCCTCGAAGCATCCTAAGACTTCGAATATCTTGGTGATCCGCTTTATCCACGTCTCCGCCTTAAGTGGTTCTGGCTTTCCCCAAAACTCCGATGATCACAGCTCCTTGAATTTCTTTGCAGTGACCATCTGTGAGTAGCCAGTGTTTTCACCTGCATTTTGAACAGGAGCCGCTCTCGCCTGATGTTGCATGAATTGCATAAAGCCTCTGAACATCCCATCGTTCATCATTTGATCGGTGTTATTGTTTACCTGAGGATTATTGTCTTCTTGTTGCACATTATCCTGGGTATTGATCGTTGGTGACTCAACGGTCTCATGTGCTTCATTGCTGATCTCAATATTTTCAGATGCCATTTTCAAACACTGCCAAAAAACAAGGGTTACTTGACATGTCATATATTATTCCTATACTTTGACTGACCAATTAAATACCAAATAAACTTAGGTAGGTCATACTAGCGAAGGAATTCCCCGTCTCTCCCCTCTTAGTTCTTGTCTCACATCTCAACCAGAGATCATATCCCTAAGCATTGATACCAACTGTGACGACCCCAAAATAGGTATACATCACCCATCTTGGGTTGCCAAATACATGGTACTGAATACAAATATAAATTTAATTATACAACATGAGCTGAGAGTTTTTACACGAATATTGTCTTCTAGATAATATCCAAACTCAATTAGAGTCCTCGTTACATTTATTGTTACACATTATTGTCACATTTAGAGTCCTCCGTTCCCCGACTAGTTCCGGTTATGTTCTCGTTTCCTGAAGAGAACAATGAAAGCAAAAGGGTGAGTTCAACCAGCCCAATTAGAAATATTATGACTAAGATAATGCAGAAGAAGTTATCGTTAACCTTCAACAATGTTAAATTGATAGAATATAATAGACAACAAGTTTAACTGCAGCGGAACAAGTAATCCATTAGAAGAGTCAAGTAGAACATGATATCTACTATCTTGTATGATTTAAAAAGTTTTTCATCAACTTTATCACTGAGACTCATCTTAATAAATAAACCACATCATCGAATCATCCCTGCACTACGGTCCAAGGATATTCATGTAATCATTAATGGTCATGATTATACTGAATAATCCCTGGTCATAATAATACCAATAATTGTTAATCAATGCACTACAGGCTAATGAGGACTTTTACCACATCATTGGTAACATTATGGGTCATGATTATGCCGAATGTTCCCTGGTCATAATCATACCAATCAATAATCCATCTATGCACATAAGTCAAAGATGACTTTCATCATATTATAAGCATGAGGATGATGACAATGATATAAGAATTCAATTAAAAGAAAGAAAAAGATAAATTTTAAAGATTTATAATTTAATTTATCCAGAATTCAATAATGTCCAAATTGGCAACATGATACTGCTTTGTGGAGTAAAGTTCAAGAATAATATCCATGTATCAAAAATAATTTGGACAGAAAAGAAATAAATTTTTTCGGTGAATAGTACCCCGACATGAAAAGTGCCTTGAATACCCAAGTGAATAATATTTAAGTGAATAGTAACTATGTAAATAGTAATCCGTGAATGGTAACTCATGAATAGTACCCCAGCATGAAAATTGTCCCGAATACCTGAGTGAATAATATTCTAGTGAATAATAACTGGGTGAATAGTAACCCGTGAATAGTACTCTAGTAAAAATATTGATATTTAATAAGAGAGTTCAGATCAATATTCTAATGAAAAGATACTGGATGAAGCGAAAAACTCAAGGATATTCCACTAATTTCAAGAATTATAGAAGCAATACTTATCATAGTAAGTTTAGATTTAAGAATATGAAAAGAAATAACATACGAAACTGTAAATGGGTTTTTACCTGTCATATGATACGTAATCCGCGTAGACAGGTTATTCTGACATATTATAGGATGAATACGAAAAATAGTATTCCTTATGAATACGAAAGAAATAATACCCCTTAACTTAGTAGAAGACTGGATACTGCAATAATGAAGTAACAGAATACTCTTCTTCTTGCTCTCTATAGTTTCTCTCTCTATAGTGTCTCTTGTGAGTCTTAGTGAATTGGTGAGAATGAAAGAAGAATTAAGTTTTTATTTATAGGAGAATGGACTAAATAATAACTGATTCACGAACGGTCCAGATTGATTTACTATTAGAACGGATGGTCCATATTGATTACTATTAAAACCACCACCGACGGTCCAGATTGATTTACTATTAAAACCACCACCGACGGTCCATATTAATTCACTATTAAAACCACCATGAATGGTCCAGATTGATTTATTATTAAAACCACCACCAATGGTCCAGATTGATTTAACTTATTGCACTTTGGTAGCCCTAAAGTTTTTCAAGTTTACATTATTCCCCTCTAACTTTTGTAATTTACTTATCTCCAATAAATACATTCTTAATACTTCAACAATTATTCATCATTAATATTATAACTTACAATATTTAACAACCAGATCATTCCCAGAAAAGTGGGGGCTTTCCGATAAGGATTTCTTCCTATGACACGCAATTAGGTGACCAAACCCCTTTCCTTGACAAAACTTTCTAGACATCGTCAATATTGCAAATAATAATATGAATAACTTTGTCATCTCAATTATTGATTTAATAATAAAAAATATTATGCAGATGATACTGTGATAATAATTGAATCAAATAACGTGAGATACTATACAATAATTACTTTAGTAATAATTGATTAAACTGAGTGGCTTCTTACATAAGCATCAATAATTAATACAGTGTACCACTATGCAACCACGCGTATTACTATATTTTTACCACTGGGTATCTCAACAGTTTAACGGTAAAACTTTCGCCGTTATTTTTATAAAAAGATATTTCTATCATTTTCTAACTACGACAATACTTTCGTTGTGGGGTCCACCAATGATGGTGTCGTCGTACGGATATTCCCTAATAAAAAGAATATTTCCCGACCAAACGAATATTCCCTGACACAACGAATATTTTATATCAACTTGCTTACTTCGCAATATTTTCAAATATCATCCTTAACTTAAACTTTTATCAATAAAACCATTTATTAAATAGAATAATAATTATAAGAAAATTGGATACTTTCATTTCATATAATTCGGGGTCTTATAGTTATTCCGTTATAGGGCCCACCAATGATTGGTTATATCGGTGTCATCGTACGAATATTTCCCGACAAAAAGAATATTCCTCGACAAAACAAATATTTTCTGACAAACTGTTCACTTCATATATTTTTCACATTTTTCGGATTATCCAATAATTTTCTATAATTATTTCTATTTTTAAAAACTATAATTTAATGGCTTCAAAATAGAAATACTAACTCCGCATACTTTTATATCTTAAAAACATCATCAATATTAATCTTATATTATTATAATATTTCTCAGCAAATTTCATAATTTTCCACCATTCATAAAATTTTCTATGAATTTTCTATATTTTTAAACTAACTATAAATAGTTTAAAAATACAATAATTGCTTCTTTTTTTCCATAATTCATCAAAAATTTACACAATATTCTAAGATGATATTACAAGAATTTTGTAAAAATATTTCAGCCTAAATAATTTTTCTGATAATTTAATTATAAATTCCAATATTCAGAAATTTCAATAATTATAAAAATTAGACTTTTTATCAGAAAAATACGGATCTTATGTCCTTTCCATATAAAATTTAATTCTATACAACTTTGTAAAAGAGAGTTTTTCCAAATTCTGACTCTAACATAGAGAGAAAGGCTTACCGAAAATTCTGCTACAAAAAATTTCTGAATTAGTCACCTCTTAAAATTCATAACAAATCATATTTTAATCTTTAACGGTTCAAAATTTGTAAAAATATACTCGGCTTATATATGTATAATATATCAAAAAATTAAAATGATCCAATAGTCGGATTAAAAATTATAACTCACGCAATAGAGCTTAAGAACACTGATTTTTTGGGCTATGATTCCTTTGTACAAGTTTTGTTCAAACAGTCACCGACAAAAAATCCGCAAGGAATTTTTGAGTGATTCTAATTTCTGCGTTTTCTTACTTCCAGGGCTTTCTTTTGATATATAGCTCATCCCCTAACTCATTATACTCAAAGAGTTATGAATTTTATAAAATCAAGTAGTAAACTAATTTTTCTGAAACTTTAGATTTTGTTTTTTATATGATTTCTTGATTTCTCTCATTTAATTCATGTTTATGCAAGTTAAATCTTTCAATAGATACGTAAATATGTACTCTTTACATAAAATCCCTAAAAACTTAAATCTAAGAATAAATCAAAGATTTCTAGACATACATTTTCTTAATTTCTTCTTCATTTATCATTCTTCTTCATTCTCTTCTTCTTTCTCCTCTCTCTCTCTCTTCTCTTCTCTTCTCTTCTTTCTTCTGATTTCAACCGAGAGGGAATGGAGAAGTGGATGAGGTTATTTCATTTTCCTTTACTTTTGTTTCTTTCCCTTTCTTATCCTTTTCTCTCTCCCTCTTTTCTTCTTCTTTTTCTTTCTTTTATTTTCTTTTCTGTCTCCCACATCCCTTGTCCTCCCCGTAACATTCATCACTCAGCCGCCCATGGGCCCACACCAATCACAGTTAAATGTTCCCCTCTTTTATTAGCTCCTTTATCCGATTAAATGTTCATTTGACCATTTATCAATTTAACATTTTATAATTTTAGAATAATAATCATAAATTAAATTACACTTTTATTTCATAAAAGTCGGGGTCTTACAATCACTCCACCTTATAAAATTCCATCCCCGAAATTTACAAACGTACCTGGAATTTTAAAGAGATAATGATTTCAAATTCTATCTCACAGGCTACTTCCTCTGTTTCATGATTCATCCATTGCTCGTCTCCTGTATTTCAGATATCATTCTAGAATACAACTTCAAAACAAAGGTTAATTGACATATAACAATTTGTCAACTTAAGTAAGAAAATTCAGCTTAGGTAGGACACACACTAGTGAAGGATATTATTCGTCTCTCTCCTCCTAGTTCTAATCCCGAATTTCTGCCACAGATCATATCCCTAAGTTTTGATACCAAATGTGATGCCCCCAAATTAGGTCCACACAACTCATCTTGGGTCGCCTGAAATAACACCACAGACAACTTCATTTATACAACTATCATGGAAAATACGAAAATATATTTACTGTGAGTTTCAATACAAATATTGTTGCATATATAATACGATAATATTCATACCCAAATTATTATAATGCTATATAAAATATAACAGTAAATATTTCAAGTCCCCAAAGTAACACGAGAAGATTTTTGTACTCCTCATTCTAATGGAGTGTATTTTGACACTTTCAAATTTGAGTTTGCATCCCCCAATTTTGTTCACCAAATATAACTATTAAATGATGTATAAAATATGTCACACACATTTTAAGTTCTCAATACAATTATTATGCCATACCATTTCGTAATTTGATTAGGATTGCGACTAATTCGAAACACCACTTTATACTCATGTTCTCTCCGCTAGTCCTAGCTACACTTTTATTACCTGAAAGGGATTGTGAAACAATAGGGTGAGCATAAATAGCCTAGTAAAGAATATCATGACTGTAACAACCGAGAAAATTGAATATTATGTAAAATTATTTTATTTGATTAAATAATGAATAAAGTTATAATATACGTTATTTATAATGAGTAATCGTGATGAAGGTTATTATATAACCTAAAAGTGGAATAATGTCATAGTATTCTGGCTATATGATAAAATTAAGGTGTTTGAATTTTTCAGACGAAAATAAAAGCTTTCCGAGAAATTCTCCAAAAAACACTATTCATCCTTTTCTGCTCGGGAATTATTTTTGAACTTCCGGAAAATACGTAATGATAGAATGATAAGGAAAGATTGATTATTTAATAATAATTCAGTTATGGAAAACACAGTTTTTTGACTGCGTACTAAGTCCGAGAATGTTAAGGAAAGTAAAGATTGAATGAATGGCGATCGTATAATAAGAAAGTATTATACGAGGCAATGAATACGAGTATGATACGAAGTATTGTACAAGTATATAAGAAAGATAGCCTAACGTATATGATGAATGATTATACGAATTAGTATATGAGTAGAATACGAAGATTATACGTTAAAAAGCTTAAGCCAATTGTAATGTACTAATAGAATTTGTGTAGGAATTGGGAAAGACCAAGTACAATCTTATTAAGGCCCAAAGAGTAATAATGCAAGCCCAATGAAAGGCCCAAAGTTAATTAAACATAAGCTCAAGCCAAGAATCAGACCCGTGGATCTAACCAATGGGTCACCGGGTGAGAAAAACCCATGGGCCAACCCATGTGCCCCCCCCCCCCCATGAGTGAGTCACGACTGACCAACTTGGTGGCCAAGCAAGAGATAGGATTTTAGAGGAGGTGGGGATTATGACCCTTATACCCTCATTTTGGAAAATCTATAAATAGAAGGCTTGTTGGTTTATTTGTTCCTTGTTTCGTTTCCACCAACATCTTAGAGCTAAGCAATTATATTGAGAGAAAATTAAGAGCAAGACTTTGCTAATTCAAGAAGCAGAAGAAAAAAAGCTCGAATTTCAAAGTTAATGAACCTTTAAACCACTAATCTTCATCTCTTCATTGTTAATTTGATAGAGAAGTGATTATTGGTTGAGCATGTATCATAAGGAGGAACAAGGATGGCTATTAATGGAATTGAACCTTAATAAATCATGTTACAAGTGGAATTATAATCATAGAATTATAAACTAATTTAGAATATATAAAGAATTGTCATTTTGTTGTTGATGGACAAGTTTAAAACCATCGTGTATAGGATTAGATGATATATGCTTGGTTAGGATAATAGAATGATGGAATGAATCCATTTTTAAGGGTGTAAAAATCTCAAGTAACGAAGTTATGGTGAAATTTACGAGATTAGACGATAATCGTCGAAATCGTGAAATTCTCAAAATGAAAGTAAAAAGTCACCGTTTAACTCAAAAACCTTGGTTTTCGATGGAATATAGTATAAATTTTCATTTTAGAGTTACGAACTCGAGAATGATCGAATTGCGACTTAAAACGAAGAAACGAGCTATAAACGTTCACGAACATTTAACGAATGCGTAATAAAGAACTTAATCGGTGAATTATGTGTTAACGGATTCAAAAATGTAAGATTTTCTAATGAAATTGTAGTACACATGATATGTGAGCTAACAGCTTTTGAACGAGCCAATTCTGACATATATTGAGTAAGTTATGAGCCCGGGAAAGATTGCAATAGAAAACTTAGAAAAATTTCTCTGAGGTAGGGCCGGCGCCGTAGCGCCGCCCAAGGTTATAAATCTAGCGCCGCAGAGCCAGACCGAGCCCCAAACCCACTGTTAAGTGGTGCCACATCGCAGCCCATAGTAACGAGAGTGGTGCCGCTACGCCAAAACTATTACCCGGACACTGCTTACTCGCGCCGCAGTGCGAGCCATACAAAGGAACATGGCGCCGCAGCGCCAACACTAGGAAAATGATGGAAAATATAAGTTCATTGAAGGGGAATTATAACCTTAATAAACTTAAAGTAAACTCATTAAAGATGGTTATAACCTTAAGTTTAACAATTAAAAGATTGACAAAAGGTTATGAGAATGTAAACACAAAGTAATACGATAAACCTTAACGAACGTTAACCAATTTAATGAATGATTAGATTGTGAAGAAGGGGAAGATAAATTAGTGACCATATTGGATTGTTTATGACCTAATGTGGTATGTTATGTACTTATGAATTATAGAATCCTTAAAGACTCAAAAGAAAAGTGAATTAACTGTAGAAGAACCTGAAGGCAAGTGTTCTAAACCCTTGTCTATGTTCTTTTGGACAAGCTTTATGATTCATGTATCTTGCGCATGAATTGATGTATAATGAAGTCAAAGCCAATTCCTTCGGCTAGACTTAATGTATTTTGTAGATTTCCTTATAATCTATCAAAATATTATCAATGTTGTTATCTTTTGTCAACTATTTTGGTATGGATTTCAAAGAAAGATTGAGTATGAATAAACAAATATTTTGTTATAAAATGACAGGCACATGAGGTTGCCAAAACTTAAACGTAGATACGTTCAATAAAGTAGTGTTGTACAACATAGAGTACTATATGCTGATCACCTAGACATGCTCATAAGATTTGTCGGACTTACAGACTTGGTGTCGTGTTTTCCTTTTCAATGAAAGAATGAAATGCTCAAGGTCTTGGACCAAAATTGATGTTTAACGTATATTGTGCATGGTTAAATGTTTTAAAGAAAAGAGAAGTGGTATTCCAACTGATATAGCGAGGATATTCTTGAAGAAAACTTTCACTGTTTTCTACGTTCAAAGCTTTCTAAAACTCTAAAGAAATACGCTCAATATTATAGAAGAAGAATTCTCTGATTCTGGTGTGATTTTCAATTCTAACTTAAGCGCCTATTTATAAGAAAATGCTAGAACGCCATAGAAGACTAAAATAATAAAATAATATTATTATTATTTTTTTAATCCTTATTTCCACCCACCAAATGAGCAGCCAACTTGGAACAAAAATTTCAGCCCACAAGTTTGAAAAACAAAAGTGGGTCCCACCCGATTTTAATAAAAACATTTTATTTTCTGAAACTTCAGTTATTCATAATAAATAGCCATTTATCAGAAAAATATGAATTTTATGTCAATTCCACACGAAATCGAATTCTCTACAACTTTGTAGCTTTAAGTTTTTTCAAATTCCAGACAGAAAATATCCGCAATCCACAAACGAATGATTTTTAACACCTCTTAAAATTCATAACAAATCATAAGTTAATTTTTAACGGTTCAAAATTTGTGGACATATACTCAACTTATATATGTATAACATATCCAAAAATCACAACGATCCAACTGTCGGATCAAAATTATAACTCATGCAATAGAGCTTAAGAACACTGATTTGATTTTATAAATACCTCTAATTCAACAAAATACCGATAAAACACATCAACATTAATTCCTTTATTTATAACCACATAAAATAAATATTTTCCTATCCATCATTTATGTCCACATAAAATAAATATTTTCTTATCATATAAATTAATAATTAATTATTCACAAATAATATTACAGAATCACAATATTGACAACCAGGCCGTTCCCAGGAAAGAGGGGGCTTTCCGATAAGGATTTCTCCTTACTTGCGCACAATTAGGTGACCAAACCTCTCCTTGACAGAATTTTCTAGACATTGACAATAATGCTATCTAATAATATTATTCAAATAATATAAATTATTAATTTGATAGTGGGAAATACTGTGCAGTGAAAATTATTAAAACAACAATAATATAAAATATCAATGCAACAATTATTGAATCAATAAAATAAAATATTGAACAGTAATTAGTGTAACAATTATTGAATAGTGCCTTCTTATATAAGAATCAATAATTCGAAAATACTGTGCAATACCGTGTGCTACTATGCAACAACGCGTATTACTTTATTTTAACCACCAGGTATTCCAACAGTGTTAATGGTAACAACTACGCCATTATTTATAAAACTCAAACTTGTCATTTTCTTCATCTGACAATTATTCTGTTATGGAGCCCACAAATGGCTGTGTTGTAGTACGAATATTCCCCGGCAACAAGAATATTCTACGACCAAACGAATATTTTATAACAACTTGCTTTACTTTGCAAAATTTTCACATATCACCCTTAACTTTAATCATTTTATCAATTTAACCATGTACTAAATGAAATAATATTTATAAAAAATATGAATACTTTCATTTCATAAAATTCGGGGTCTTACAATCTCCCCTCCTTATGAAATTTCGCCCTCGAAATTAGGGTACGTACATGGTATGTCGAATAGGTGAGGATACCTTGATTTTATTTCAAATTCTAACTCCCAGGTCATTTCCTCAACATCGTGGTTTCACCACAAAACTTTGACTTAAGGTATAACCTTGGAGCGTAGAATATGTTCCTTCTTATCCAATATTTTAAAAGGAACCTCTTCATACGTTAAATCTTCCTCTATTTCGTCTGCTTCCAACACAATAATGTGGTTCGGGTCTTCCACATATTTACGTAACATAGATAAGTTCAAAATGTTATGAACACGCGACATACTTGGTGGTAAAGCGAGTCTATTGGGCACATCTCCTACTTGATCGAGGATTTCTAATAGACCAATAAAATTAAGGGTTGAGTTTTTCCTCTTCGTCGATTCTTGCTTCTAGAATAACGCCCTCTTGAACCTTCTTCTTCGCATTCATCGACTCTGAGTCTGTAGCTTGAGTGGCTTTAACTTTATCGATTAAAATCGGTTCTACTCGTATATTCACTATCTTCACTTAGGTTCTAGGAGTCTTTAACTTTCTCCCCATCTTTTGCAAGTCATACAAAATGGGCCTTTGCATTGACAATATAACACTCATTCCCGCATATGATATTCTACTCAACTCGTCAGCTACTACGTTTGCTTTTTCAGGATGGTATTGAATGGTATGGTCGTACGAAATCTTTCAACAGCTCGAGCCAACGTCTTTGGCGCATAATTCGTTGGTGTTAGGTGAAAAAATATTTGAGGGTTTTGTATCAGGTTCAAGGTCGATACAAAATTCGATTTCACGTTTTGGGGTAGGCTAGGAAATTCTTCGGGGAATACGTCAGGAAATTTATTAGTAATAAAAATATCATTCAAATCTGACATATTTTTGTTTAAATCTGTGATATGAGCTAAGAAAGCTTGACATCCATTTTTGTATAAACGAATAATTTTATGGCTTGAGATGACAGTGATTGACTTTAATGGTTTGATTGCTTGAATTCGCATAATAGGTTGGTTAGGAATATGAAAGCTAACAACCTTATGAAAAAAAAATCAATTTTAGCATGATGAATGGTTAACCAATCAATCCCTAAAATCACATCGAATGCAAGTATTTTCAATGAGATAAGATCGACAGGTAAAGTGAGGGTGCCAATTTTAATCAAACAAGATTTATAAATAGTGGAGGTAACAAAGATTTCTCCCAATGAAGTTTCAACAGATAAGTCAAAGTCTAATTTCTCTAGAGTCAAATTTAATCGTTGAGCGCAAGTAGGAGAAATAAAAGAATGGGTAGAACCGGTATCAAATAAGCTATAAACTTTGCAAGAGTTTATGATTAGCTTACCCGTGATAACTTCGTTCGTGTTCCTCGTCATGAAAAACGCTCTCTTTAAACTACCGATTTTGAATTGTCTAGGACATCCTTTGGCGTTACCATCCCAGCTGGACTTGACTGTGCTATAAAGGACATTCCACCCTTAATTGCATCATCATATTCCTGATCCATAATTTGAATCAGTACTCTCCGATCCATATGGAATTGGGTTTGACCGCTCTGCATAGGGTAATTCCGAACTCGATGTTGGATTTTACCAATTGCTGTCCAAAAAGAGAAATCCATTTCATCTATTTTGGCCTTATTGGATCGGACGTCTCTTTCTACAATATCAACGCGTCGTGCGGCTTTTACCCGTGCATCCTCCATTCTCATTCGTTCAGTTGTTTCTTCTTTCATCAGAACTTTGATTATAGCATTATTAGATTCCAGCTCTAATATCTTATACTCTGACAAAGAGTGCTTCTATTCAAGTATTGCACATCGGGTAAAACAATTTTGAATTGTTGCATCTCTTTTCTCCACGACCGCCTGCCGTTCTTCAGCTTGCTCTTCTAACTCATGAATACGATTTTGTAATTCTAAATTTTGACCATAAAATTCTTCTAATAAATTCTCTTCAGGTTACTCTTCTTCCTCACTTTCAGCTGCTACCTCTGCGACTAGCTCGGGTGAAACTATTAGTTCTTCACTCGCCACGTAGATATCTCTAATTTCTTCTTTGTCTGACATCACATTAACCTGGTTGGTGATTAAAGGTGTCTCAACGGTCTCATTCACTCCATTGTTAACATTTTCAGCTGCCATTTTTAAACACTGCCACAAAACAAGGGTTAATTAACATGTCACATATTATTCCTATACTCTGATCGACCAATTAAATACCAAATAAACTTAGGTAGGTCATAATAGCGAATGAATTACCCGCCTCTCCCCTCCTAGTTCTAGTCTCACATCTTAGCCAGGGATCATATCCCTATGCTTTGATACCAACTGTAACGCCACCACAACATGTATACATCACCCATTTTGAGTCGCCAAATACATGGTACAAAATTCAAATATAACTTAATAATACAACTGTCGTGTAAAATATGACAAAACATAAACTGAGAGTTTTAATACGAATATTGTCTTCTAGACAGTTGTGACGCCCCCAAAATAGGTATACATCACCCATCTTGAGTCGCCAGATACATGGTAAAAAAATACAAATACAACTTAATTATACAATAGTCGTGTAAAATACGACAAAACATAATCTAAGAGTTTTAATAAGAATATTGTCATCTAGACAATATCCACACTCAATAGAGTCCTCATTACAATTACTATCACACTATTTAACAGAATAGTGAGGACTACTAATGCTATCATCTGGACTGTCAATCCGTTCCCTGACTCATCCCAGCTATATTCTCATTTCCTGAAGAGAACAGTGAAGGAAAGGGTGAGCTCAACTAGCCCAGTAAGAAATATTATGACTACGATAATGCAGAATAAATTATCATTAGTCCTAAACAATGTTAAACTGATAAAATACAATGGACATCAAGTTTAACTGCAGCGGAACAAGTAATCCATTAAAAGAGTCAAGTAGATAATAAAATCTACTATCTTTTATGATTTAAAAAGTTTTTCATCACTTTTATTGTTGGGACTCAGCTTAATAAATAATCCACATCATCAATTCATCCCTGCATTACAGGCCAAGGATATTATTTAGTATCACGACCACGAATTATCCATGCACTTTGGGCCAAGGATATTCGTGTATTCAAAAACGGTCCTGATCATGCCATAAAACAATTCATCTTTGTTCCCTTGGCCGAAAAGAATCCATAGCCATAATAATACCAAAAACTGTTCATCAATGCACTACGGGCCAATGAGGACTTTTTCCACATCATTTGTAACATTACGGTTATGATTATACCGAATAATCCCTGGTCATAATCATACCAAGTCCATCTATGCACTACAGGTCACAGATGACTTTCAACAAAATATAAACACGAGGATGATGACAATGATATAAGAATTCAATAAAACAAGTTCAAGAATTAAATTATACAGTAACTAATAACGTCCAAATTGTCAACATGATACTTCTTTGTAGAGTAAAATTCAAGAATGCTCAGAAGAATATTTCCATGAAAAGATACTGGATGAAGCGCAAATATCAAGGATATTCCACTAATTTCATGGAGTATAGAAGTCAAAACTTTAACCAACTGAGTATAATAAAGAATAGAATAACAAAAGAAATCATCATGCATGCGGTACTTCGCATAGACAGGTTATTCTAACAGAATAGTAAATAACAGAACTAGGTCAGGCGTAATACGCATCGAAAGGATATTCTAACAAAATAATAAAGAAGGGAATAACAACAGAAATCACTATGCATGCGGTACTTCGCATAGACAGGTTATTCCAACAAAATAATAAATAACGGAACTAGGTCAGGCAAAATTCGCACCGAAAGGATGTTCCAACAGAATAATAAAGAATGGAATAACAACAGAAATCACCATGCATGCGGTACTTCGCATAGACAGGTTATTCCAACAGAATAATAAATAACGGAACCAGGCCTGACATAAAATGCACAGGCAGGATATTTCAACAGAATAATAAAGACGGAACCAGGTCCGGCGTAAAACGCACAAACAGGATATTCCAACAAAATAATAAAGAATGGAATAACAGAAGAATTTCACCAAGTATAGGGGTAGACCGCGTATACAGGTTATTCAATAGAATAATAAATAATGGAATAACAGAAGTTCTTTTCATGAATACAAAAGAAATAATACCCCTTACGAGTACAACAAATAATATCTCTTACCTTTGAAAGAAAAGTATTCCGACCGGTAGGGCGGGAATATACTTGAAGAAAACTTGCACTATCTTATACATTCAAAGCTTTCTTAAACTCTAAAGAAATACGCTCGAGATTACAGAAGAAGAATTCTCTCTATAGTTTCTCTCTTTAGAGTTTCAGTGAATTCGTAAGAAATAATGAAGGAATGAGCTTCTATTTATAGAAGAATGGACTGCATAGTAACTAATTCATGAACGGTCCAGATTGATTTACTTTTAATAGGATGGTCCAGATTTAAAGCAAAATCTTTTAAATAAAATATAATATATTCTATTTATAATCTAATAAAACGAATAACTTTATAAAAGTATTTTGTTTTATATAAAAAGATTTTACTATGTAAAACACTATGCAGGCACTGTGCAACACTATGCATAATAAAATATAATATATTCTATTTATAGAATAACTTTATAAAAGTATTTTATTTTATATAAAAAGATTTTACTATTCAAAACACTATGCAAGCACTATGCAACACTATGAATAATAAAATAAAATATATTTTATTTATAGAATAACTTTATAAAAGTATTCTATTTTATATAAAAAAAATTACTATGCAAAATACTATGCATAATAGAATATAATATATTCTATTTATAGAATAACTTTATAAAAGTATTCTGTTTTATATAAAAAGCTTTTCTGTTTTATTACATTAATAATATCAATAAAACAAAACTGAATGACTTATCACGTAAGCATCAATAATCAATACCGTGTGCTACTATGCAATCACTCGTATTACTGTACTTTTACTACCGAGCAGTTCAACGATATTAACGGTAAACTTCCGCCGTTATTTTCATAAAAATATTTTTGTCATTTTCTCAATCTGACAATAATTCCGTTATGGGGTCCACCAATGATTGTGTCGTCATACGAATATTCTCCGACACAAAAAATATTCTCCGACCAATCGAATATAATATAACAACTTGCATACTTTGCAAAATTTATAAATATTATCCATAACTATAACATTAAATTAAATTCAGTCCATAATATTCAAAAAAAATTCGAGAAATTTAAATTTTTATTCGTAAAATTTGGGATTTTACAACAATATTCAACTCAAATGGAGTCCTCAATACATTTATTATCACACTATTTCATAGAATAGTGAGGAATACTAATGCTATCATTTGGACCGTCACTCGTTTCC